>APFE030327024.1:0-16970 GCA_000404065.3 Pinus taeda | reverse complement strand
GCTGGGGGGTCCGGGGCCAGCAGTCCCCCGGCAGGGGCTCGGGGGCAGCGCCCCCGAAGCTAAAAACAGATGTAAATGTGCCTTGTAAAAGTATAGTAATTTCTAGTCAATCTGAGCCGTTCATTAGACAGATGATCTGACAGTAGAAATTATGTTTAGTTTAGGGTTTTTGGCCCTAGAAGGCAACCCCTCTCTTTGTATGAGGGTATTGTATTTGAGGCGGTGATACATGTGTATTCTGTGTGAGTGAGAAACAGATAGGTGAGACTGTGAGAGAAAACAGAGGATATTACAGCGGATTTGCTGTAGGTTGTGTCTCTTCATTTTTGCTAGATAATAGAAAGGAAGGACTGGCTGTTCGAGGTGGACGTAGCCCAAACTAGGTGAACCACGTATATCTGTGTCTCTCTTGTTTTGTGCGTTTTCTGTGTTTATATTTCTGCAATATTTTATGTGTTCCATTGCTCCGTAATATATAATTTTCTAACATATATTTGGCACTATTTCTAGATATTTATGGTGACAAAGAAGAGAAAGTCAAATTTGGTAGCAACTCTTAGTTGATGATGGGGCATCCCAGTCACTAACTGCATCCTTCCTTTGTGCATTCTACCCCAGAAATTCTGCAAACTTAGGGTCCAATGATATGATTTTATATCTCAATCCGAGATAGATATGTAAATAGTGAAAGAGGTTATTGTAGATAAGAATGTTTTGGAGATAAACCTCTCTCAGTTTCCCAAAATTCAGCTCCAGATATTCAAAATATTCTCTGCAACAATATGTCAAAAACAAGACTTTGCACCAACTAAAAAATAGGTTGTGCAGACATGCACTTATCTCCCTTTTGGTAATACCTGTGTAAAAAGTGAGATAAATTGGCTTGTTAGTAATAAAAATGTCCTCTAGTTTCTCTAAATAATTCTTGGATTGGCCACAATAGTTTCTGCAAAACTATGACTTAAACAAGAAATTTCTGAAGAATGTATCATTTCTGCTCTGATTTCATCTTTTAACCTTAAATTCCTTTCAACTGTTTTTCACTTTTACTTTGGATAAACTTCATTATAAATGGTGAAAGTGTTTTAATATTTATTTAACCCTTAATGTATTCATGTTTACTTTTACTTTTTACTTCTACTGCTCTGTTTTTTCATCTGTCTTCACTTTGACATGAATTTGTATGCTCTTTTTTGTAACTGTCTTCCTTGCTATTTATCTTCATGCTAGCTGATTTACTTGACTTGGTATTCAATCTAATACTCTTTAATCCTGATACACTTTAATTTTTCTTTACTGTGTCGTTTTACCTTCCATCTCTATTTGAATAGATTTGATAACAATCTCAGAGTAAACAAGTCTTATGACTAGTATTAACACTGTTTATCCAAGGCTACGGTCTTTTGATTACCTATTATGGAGTGACGGGTAATGGTGTACTGGTTGACTTGGAAGCACACCATGGACTGGAGTGGCATCGAGCGGAAACTTTTATGGTGGTTGATGGCTGACCGCACGAGCTATTTGATTTTCAACATTCAAGTTGCTGCATGCATGCGTTCACAAAATAGGACGAAAACGATTAACTTTGTTTGTTTTATGAAAAGTCAACTTTTGGTGGGTTCAGGATTTGGACAGATGGCATCAGCGGGAATATTATTTGACGTTTTTTCGGTAGCGAGGCATGGTAAAAGGTTTTCATCGCAGTGCTAATGGAGGGCAGGCGGTATTGTTGCTAAACTGAGTGATTCCATATGATAAGCGACGCGTGGTGATGGCACTGTTTGCAAAACCGCTCGCAATCATGTTCTAATGTTTGGTCATGGAGGGCCATGTGATATGCACGACAACCATTGGATCTGAGGGGCTTGTTCAGACGACTATCGGGGAGGCGAGTGGCAGAAAGTTAATGAGGGCGGGCCCAACATAATTAAGGGTTTTTTAATTACATCAGGAGAAGCGGGATTGGTCGTTGAGCTATTAATTAATCTTGATGATTAATTAATCCTCACCTTAATATGACGAGGGTCTGGGTTCTTAATTAGTTACGGTTTAACTAATTAATCCCAATTATTAACTCTATTATGGTTATATTTTACTGAGGGGCGGGATATATATGAATTTGGGGTTTTTACATAGTTAAAATAATACGGGAGCGGATAATCTTTATAGGGGAACTATATAATAATATAAGTTACCAATTAATATGACCAAATGAATGGAAAAATCACTAAGTCTAAAACATTTTCATGTGTATGTTTAAAACTTAAGCTAGGTGAAAAATGAGGGTTTTATTGGAAAATATTTTAATTTCCCTAAGTAAAATAGAATTTTACTTAGGAAAAACTTTATAAAGGGAATTAATGACTTATGAAGGGGTGTGTTTATTAATGAATGGGCTTAAGTATCATAAATTATTGGGCCGAGGTCCGGTCCCTCCAAAAGTCAGAGAAATGCTTTGAGCCCCTCTAACTTGATAAATACCTTGGCACTTAGGGGAAATTAGTGAAAATTTAGGGGAAATGAGTAGGGAAGTTAATTATTTTTTACTTTGCTTGCTTGATGTGTCTTCCATGTGATACATGCCTTTGCCTTGTGATGAAAGTAAAAGATTTACACATTTAAGCTTATCATTCACCACATATTATTCTGCATCCATCATCTACCTACCCTACCTACTTAACCTAGCATTTTCACTTCTTTATTAGGGTGCACTTAGACTGGCAAACCCTTATCAAACTTTCTTTTCTTTTATATGGTAATGCCTATCTAAGTCTACACTTATTACATCCAAGGGCTCATATTAAACTGTTGACCTCCTTTTTCACTCTACCTATCTACTTATCTGCCAAGATTAGACTCTTTGGTCAAATCTTTATTCTCTATTTCTAAAATATGAAATTTAAAACATGGAATAACCAAGATTAAATTGTTTGGTTACCATGGATTGTGGCATAGGTTACAAGTTGCATACAATTTTTATTATACATAAAAGTAAATAATAGTGGCATTTAGACTTGCACAGTTTCATGGTCTTTTCTTTTTTTGGGGTTCATTTTCTTTCATTTTTTGACCATCTTTTTATTCTTTTCACCTTTTGATTTTCCTTTTAGGGTATACCCTCTTTACTTTTTTTAAATTTTTTTGATTTTTTACAAATATGGAAAACCTTTGCAACAAGTAAAGGTATGAACATATTACAAAGCTCAATAAGTCAATCATGATATATGACACCTATTGGTATAGGGGCATAACACGTGGTATGGGGATATACTCGTCTATCTCCAAACCCAAAATTTTAGGCTTAACACTTCTCGCTCTGAATAGCGATGTACTCGATACCAATCCAAGGACTATCTGATCGTTGGTGATACACTTTATCGTTATGGTATCAATACAATTCTACGAAGGTGCCTCATGCATGAGGAGGCCAAAAAAGTTTTGAATGATTATCATTCAGGTGCTTGTGGGTGGAATCTATCTGGTTACACTACTGCACAAAAGATCTTACGAGCTGGTTACTTCTGGCAAACCATATTCGAAGATTGCATAATTCTAGTTAGAAATTTCCATGCTTGTCAGATTTTTGATCGCAAAACTAGATTGCCACTTGCACCACTGCATCTAGTAGCTGCTATTGGGCCATTTGCTAAATGGGGCATTGATTTCATGACATGTAACCCCACCTCGACCAAGGGACATGGGTTATATTATAGTTGTTGTCGACTATTTTACCAAATCGGCCAAGGCAATTCCTACATTATATAACAGCGATGAAACATCTGCTCTTTTCTTTTTCAATCATGTAGTTTCTAGATTCGGTGTACCACATGCTATAGTCAAAGATCATGGGTCGCATTTTCACAATCACATGATGATTGAATTAACTGCCATATTAGGATTGTCCCATGATAGTTCTACTCCATATTATCTGCAGGCTAACAGACAAGTTGAGATGATCAAGAAAGTCCTTAAGCGCATGTTGCAGAGAATGATTGGAGTCCACAAACGGAATTGGAATTTAATATTGTACTCAGCTTTGTGGGTATATAGGATTTCAGTAAGAAATGCGACCGGATTTATGCCTTTTCAGTTGATGTATGGTCTGGAAGCAGCCTTACCAATTCAGTGCGAAATCTCATCCCTCAAGCTTGCAATTGATCTACTTCCCGAAACTTCTGAAGAAGAGACTCGTTTCTTAGAACTAATCCATCTGAATAAAACCTGTCGTGATGTTGCGTTGGCTAACGAAGTACATAAGAAATGAGTCAAGGCACAATATGACAAAAATATCAAGCCTCGTGTCTTCTCAAAAGGTGACTTGGGCTTGCTTTATGATCAAGACTCTGACAAATTAGGAGCAGGTAAATTCGAACCATTATAGGTGGGCCCCTACATTGTTAAACGAGTGTTGACAAAAGGAGCCTACGAGCTGGTCGATTATGATAGGATTCCACTGTCGCAGCCCCGAAACAGGTTGTATCTTAAACGTTAATATGCTTGATTAAATGTAGTAAACTCATTGTACATATTCTTTTATTGCATTTTTGAGTGTTTCCTTTTAGAGTTGTCATTTTGGTTAGGTAATCCACTTCGCAGATGTTGCAGATGTTAGAATTTTTGGAACCGTTTGTTGGGTATGCCAACAAAGCTAGTCATAATACGCAGAACCTATCTTCTGTGGCTTGCACCATTTTCAATCCAAGCGGTGAGTTAGTGAGTTTCAGGGGGAATGTATTGGTCGATCAACGAACAACATCGTTGAGTATAGCATGTTGATTGATAGTCTCTCTGATGCTAGTTCACATGGTATACGCCAACTCTTTGTCAAGCTAGATTCACAACTCATCATTCTACAGTTTACTGGCATTTATTCTATTCGAAACCCAGCTATTTATCGCATGTTCCTAAGAGTTAGGTTTTTGGAAAGACATTTTGATTCCATTCAATATCAACACATTTCCAGAAACTTAAACACATTGATTGATTCATTAGCAAACTATCTAATAAATAGACATTTGCGGCATTTGTAAAGAAAGCATTTCACATCAACATTTGCATCAGGATTACATCACTTAGCCAAAATAAAACTCCAAAAAATCAAAAGTAGATAATTGTTTATAGTTTTTACAAAAAATTTTGTTTCCAACGAAAAATCGGTCATCTGACGAAGAAACTCAAAATGAATGCAAAAAAATATCCTAGACTAGTGATGCTGGTGATAACATGTCACCGCTTGTGCTATCATGCGCAGGAAAGAGGGGCACCACGCCTCGACAACCCCGTCAGAAAGTAAATATCCTCGACTATGAGAGGAATGGATTTAGCTCGGATCTGGAATACTTGGTCAATAGGATCCAAAGCATCGAGGAAATATTGCAACAAACTGATCTGTTGCCTCATGCTGGATATGCGGAAGAACTTCAGCGAACCACAATTTCTTAATGCATCAACTGTGCCCTGGTCATGTAAAGAAATCATGTCCTCCTCTTCATGTTCTCGTTCACACCATGTGACAACCATATTGATCCAACAAATATCTGAAATGTAGACAAAGATGAGTTAGGATCCAAATTTTAGCAAAAGCAGGTAAAACTTTGATGAAAAACACTAGGTAAAGGTGCCTTTCTGTTCCCATCGCACCCTGCCTTTGAGCAAGGTGATATGCATACTGACTGGTCAGTGTACAGCTCAGTATGCATTGTACCTTTCGATATAGGCTAGATGTGATGATTGGGGAACAAAATATTTGAACCCCAGGGGCCCA
This sequence comes from Pinus taeda, assembly GCA_000404065.3. Lineage (NCBI taxonomy): Eukaryota > Viridiplantae > Streptophyta > Pinopsida > Pinales > Pinaceae > Pinus > Pinus taeda. The sequence goes on along the minus strand of APFE030327024.1, from coordinate 11,203 downwards.
GAAAAGTAGAAAAACTAGCTCAGAATCAAGAAAAAATGGAATGAAAATGAAGAGCTCAAGGATAGCTCCTACCTGGTTCTGACGGCATGGAAAATGGTCCATAGGATCTCCCAAAATCAACTAGTGAAATTTGAGGGGGAACACCGCTCCAGAGCTCCAAAATCCCAAATTTGAAAAGAAATGATGAAAGTGAAAGGTAAAACTATTTTTTGTGTTTACTATGCATGTACTTCAAATGAAAAGTTAGTTTTAGTTCTTTTTTGTCCATATATGTGTATTTCTAATCAATTTAATGGAGTGATTGAGCAGGTTGAATGACTGAAGAAAGAATCTGATGTGCTAAACAGTGAATTGAACCTCTTTGACCACCACTCCAAGCACAGTTTTGTCATTTCAAGCTTGAGTAAAAATGAAACTGACACCAAGCATAGTTCCCCCATGGTTCAAGATTGCTAGAAAATGAACCCACCCTTAAGGTAAATAACCTTTGTGATTGCCATTTTATCAGCCTTTTGAACCTTGGTTGTGTACCTCTCATCACCACCATCCCTTTGGCCGATCATACACTTCCATTTGGTTGTTTTACCCCTTTTGAGGAACAATTGCGATGAGTGGTCTTATTAACCAACCTCTTCATAGAATTCACCATGTTTTAAGAAGTTTCAAATTCACTGGAACCAGTTGCTACCCTAGACACCACTCGTTCCTCAAAATCGAGTCTCCTTTAAAACCTTTTCAGACTTGTTAAATATGAAAAGATTGTTGAGAAATTGGCCTTTCTAGCTCATTAAAGTGATTGGAAATGTCATCCCTCCTGTATAATTTTATACTTTTTCAGACCCGAGGGATTATCTTATGAAAAATTCGAGCGCTTGACTTTTTTGGCTCGTTAAAGTGATCGGAAAAGTCATCCCTTTGGTATTATTTTTTCCTTTTTCAGACCCAAGGGATTATTTTATGAAAAATAAATTTTGTATTTTTCTTTTCGCCCATTTTCAAACTCTCTAAACATGAAAAGGACCGAGTTATCCTTGTGGTTAAACTCATTAAAACAATAGTGACAAACTTTTCCATTCTAAAAAAGACCAAGTTTCATTGTCACTAGACTCGTTAAAACATAGTGACAGGTTTGCCCGAAGGGAAAATTATAGAACAAGCATATGTTATCCTCCTCAAGCTTGACAAAAACAAAGAGGTACTGGTCAACAATGACTAGGGAAAAAGGGGAAAAACTTGAAGAACTTATGGTAGCAGATCGCTCTTGAACATGACACTTTCACTCCATCACCATTATTGAGTCAGGTTGGGTTATTTCATTCATCAGTCATCTCACCATTGGTCTTTCACACCATCCATATTTTGGGGTTAACTCTACCAATCCATCTTAGTGTCACCGACATGTTCAAGAGAAGTCATTCAGTTGAGAAACCACAATTTAGTTAATGCCTCATCCACTACAATACCTCCAACCTTCATTTTTTCGTGACTACCATTCCTGTACCTTATGTCGCCAGATCGTTTTCACCTCCAGAAATCATTTGCTTTATTTCATGTCGTAGATGTGGGATACATTAAGGCCCTCCTACGATAAGTTACTTCTTGTTGACATCAGCTCATTATCCAAGAATTTGACTTAGAAACACCCTTTTCAGTGCTTTGAAGCTTACATGCATCAATGGCAAGTTTCTCTCTTCCAGCGACAGGTTGACATCAATGGCCTTCGACCGAAAGATTTTGTGTGGTGTTCGACATTGGATCATATCTTCACACCACATGAATTGTACTGTAGTACCTTGAGGGTCATTATCATTATCAGTAATTCCTCTCGTGCCTATTAACAGCGCACATTATTGGCTAGTAATCAGGCGACATCTTTCCATGTTTGACTTCAGAACATCTCTTCACGTGGATTGACTTGTACAATGAGCGAAGATTGAATGAGTTTGAAGACCCCGAATCTAGTTTCATCCATTCAGGCTGTGATATATTTAGGGATATAAAAACATAAAATGTACAAAGGCACTACACAGATAGTCATCTGAACCACGGATGATGACCCTTTATATGAAGAATCATCAGTCTGCATCTACATACGACTATCTAATCTATGTACATGAAATGAATTTATAAAGCTGAGCATGGGAATGCCTACCTCCGCTGGATCATGAAAATTATATTATGATGATGTATTTTATTGTAACTTATGCGGGTCACCTTCCAGTTCGAAACCTCGGATCCTCATGATAAAGCATTTCACCCAACATCAAGATTTATGACTTCATGCTTTACGGGAAAACTATTATAGACATATTTGGGCACATCAACCCCAAACTTATATGTCAATAAACTAGGGCTCTTCAACCCCAAAAAGAGTTGTTTCATACCCTAAAATAGCTTAGTCATCTGATTACATCATTCCCCAAAAGTTCCACCTTAGAAACCATCCATAAATGGCCTAAACTAAACCATATTGACTACTCCACTGCCAGGGTGCGATGCATATTGAGTGGTACATTGCCTAGGTGTGATGCATACTGATTAGGCCTTCTATAGGGTGCGATGGGTGAGGATGGAAAAATGTCCAAAACAATTTTCTAGGTGGTTTCTCATGGAATCTTCTAGAAACTTCTCCTATGCCACTTGCCTCTCTGAATTTGCCCAGGGTTGGATCCCTCATCTAAGAGATCCCGAAGGCTGGAATATTGTGAATTGCAAGGAAGTGTTGATAGTTTGTATTTGAGGAAAAGAGCATTGTATTGTTGGTGTGATCTTGATATTTCATGAGGTGAAGAGGGATTGAAGCTGGGAGGATGATGCTGGATCAGACAACTAGGTTGTAATTCTCCCTTCTATTTAATAAAGTTCTTCAAGTTTTCTTCCATATGATTGTGTAATTGTGAATGTTATCATTTCTTAATGCTATCATTTGTTCATTATATATCTGATTCTGTAATGTTTATGTTGTAATAGATCAAGATGCTTTGATGGTTCTTTGTTGCTGTGTTTCTGCAGGTACTCTCCAAGCGGGTTAAGTACGGGGAGGAGTTACAAGCTCTATCAAGGGGAAGAGAGATCAAGCAAGGGATAAAGTGGAAGTTCCAGGTTGTTTCCATTGTCTTTCTATTACCTGTTACACATAGAAGAAATAGTTGAATTTCTTTAAGTGGTTGTTTCTAGGGTAGCTGCCAAACCTAGAGGGCTAGTCATTCGACAAAACACTAGTTTTCCCTGAAACAAGGACAACAGTGAGGAAAAGGCTTCCGCATATTCTCCCAACTGAACTGAAGTTTTGGCAGATGATACAGGGATTGATGCAACCTCAAGAGGAGGCTCTGCATGATCCATCCTATACCAAGCGAGGGCATTAAGCCCCAGGAGCAAGAGGCCTTGGGAGCCGAAGGAAGAGGTCACTCACAAAGTTTGAATTTGACTAGGTGGGAGCAGAGTGTGCGCGCCTGCAGTTTGGTGACATCATATGGAAGAATATTAATCTATTGGTATTATATTGATCAAGAAACAAGATTACAATTAGATTTACAATCATTCATCCTCTTGGGGTCATAGATCTATATATAACTTGTTATTGTTACAAATGTTAAATGAAATAACATGGTTTCGTAAACCAACATTGTTATACAAACCACCAAAGATGTACATGAAGTAAATTTATTTTTTTTAAATATAATTTTATATTAATTGTTGTCATGATTTCAAAAATCTCCACCTTCACAACAATTCACTCGATATCTTTCCCAAACACATTCACATTCATCACTTCTTCTGTAAATCTAAGAGAATATAAACACCATTGCAATTTCCTTAACAATAATGATTTTCTAAACATGTTTGCACAATTTTCTTTAACATAGAATTTCTTAAGATCTACTCCACCTCCATCAATAATTTGTCTTACAAAATGGTACTTAATATCAATATGCTTAGTCTTACTATGATAAGTTGGACTGGTAGCCAAATGGATGCACTTTGACTATCATAAATTTCAATCACATTGTCTTGTATTCTTCCAAACTAACTTAAATTATCCATCAACTAGAATGCCTCTTTGCGTGCATGTGAGACAATGATATGTTATGCATAAATAGTGGATAAAGATACTATTTCTTTAAGCTTTGACATCAATTGATATATTCTCTTACAAGAGTAAAAACATAAGTTGGAGTAGATGTCTTTTTCTCCAAACTTTTTTCAAAATTTGAATCAAAATAAGCACAAATAGAATCACCACAATCGTTAAAGGTGACACAATAATCACTTGTTCCTTTCAAATATTGAAGAATCATTTTCACTACTTTCTAGTGCTTTCTTCATATATTTCCCATCTATCTACTAACAACACCCATTGCATGTGAAATATCTAGTCTAGTTCATACCATTGCATACATTAAACTTCCTACTCTATTGGAATATAGTGCATAAGACATATAGTCCTTTCGTTTTTCTCTACTACGGGATGAAGAAAGCTTAAAATGGTAATCTAAAGGGATATTTACAATTTTCACATTATTTATATGAAATTTTACGAGTATCTTCTCCATATACTTACATTGTGACAACTTGAACTTATCATTTTTCTTGTCACCGTGTATTTTTATGCTCAAGATTTGTTTCACTTTTCTTAGACCCTTCATATCAAAAGTACTAGCCAACCAATCGCTTAACCTATTGATGTTATTTATGTCTTTTTTTGCAACAAGCATATCGTCAAACATATAACACAACAAGAATGACTATATCATTCAAAACCTTTGAAGTAAACACATAGTCATACTCACTTTTAATAATATTTTCACTCACAATTAAAGAATCAAACCTATTGTATATTGCTCGGGAGATTGCTTCAAGTCATGCAATGATTAGGGCACGGATCTATAATAAAAGGATTAGGGTACAAAGTCCTAAACCCATGAAATTTAAATACGTGGAGTCTTGAATATATAATAAAAGGATTGGGATGCGGAGTTCTAAATATTTAAAAGATCAAAGTGTGAAATATTGGATCCTTGGAGCAAATCAGGGCATGAAGTCCTCAATCTACTAAGGCACGGATATGTATGCAATAGGGATGTGGAATCCCTATTCTCCGGAAGAAAAATACCACTCATGGGCAGCTCAAGGATGAATTTCCTTAATAAAACCTCATTTCTGACAATTCTGGAGTGACTTTCTAAAAATAGAAATGTCATGTCTAGCATCTCAAGTATGAATTTCCAAAAATAGTAAGTCACCTTCAATCAATGGGTAATCAAGTATAGTTGAAGGAAAATCACTTAATGTATCATTACTCAATCCTAATAGTTCAATCTCAACTTAATGCTCAATATTATTGTTATTATCTTTTATGAGACTATGATATTATTATTAAAAGGGAATTATAATTCACCTTTATCTCCTCAATCACTTCACACCTCTCTCCTTGATGACTCTCACGTTTCTATGTAAATCTCTCTCTATTTTAATAATACATTACACTCGCTTTTATGCACTCATCAAATAATGGCATATTCATCTTACACTCATTAAATACATGCCATAAAGGATTCCTCTTACTCTCTATTTAATGCATATGTTAGAATCTCCTTAACTAAGGCATGCATACCTCTCCTTAATGGCATGAGTTACACTCCTATAAATGGAATACAAAGCATGCATATTACTCCTCCTTTATGACAATAATTTGTTGCTCCTCCTATATATGTGTCTCATGGATTCTCACTTGGGAGAGGTGCATGTGATACCAAGAGTTTGAAAGAATTGAAGAAGATTGTGAGGGGGAGAGATTTGGAGAGTAGCCAAATGCTAATATAAATTACTAAGTATCTCTACCCAATGGAGTTGAACATGAGTGGTATTGAGATGAAGTAAAACTTATATTCCTCAGCTTGCCTTGTATATCTCTCTACTACTATATTTTGGTACTTCTTGTGATCTCTTACAACTCGGGAGTTCTAGGGGGAGAAGTTCTCCATGGATATGGTTGGGTGGAAAACCGGATGGTTCACAATGAGTTGGTAAGGGAATTGGAGATGGAGCATTGTTATACAGCAAAATGACCCCCTCATCAGCTCAAAGGGGAAAGACATGATAGCTGAAGCAAAGACCAAGATCACAAGCCTTGTTTCCACACTAACGCTGGCTATACACTGACAACATGCTTTATAAAGCTTCTCTGTAAGCCTAAGTGAGTGTTAGTGACCCGAACCAACAAGTAGAGTTAGTAGGGTCACTAACGCTCCCTTAGGCTTACAGAGAAGCTTTATAAAGCATGTTGTCAGTGTATAGCCAACGTTAGTGTCAGAACAAGGCTTGTGATCTTGGTCTTTGCTTTAGCTATCATGTCTTTCCCCTCTGAGCTGATGAGGGGGTCATTTTGCTGTATAACAAGCATACTCTCATATTTTTTGAGTTATATATATACACATTGTCAGATATATCTATAAATTCTCTTGAAATTTTGGTTTTTTATTAGTTTTAAAGTGTGGATATTTTAAATTTATTATTGCTACTTTAATTTATTACAAAATTATTAATATCTAGAAAGATATTTCTGAGCTAACAATTTCTTGGAAGCTATGTATTTCTGAGCTAACAGTTTCTTAGCAGCGATGTATGATAATTTACATGCAGAAAATGAAAAGAAGAATGTGTTGCCAACGATTTCAAATTCTACTTATAATGAAATTTTGTCCATAGAAGGCCATTTCTATTATCTAAAACTAATATTATGTGTTTGATAACATGTCATTATCCCTTTTAGTAATTTAATACATGGTTCTTGCTTCCTTTGAATTGGGTTGTTGTTTGAAACTTAGATCTAAAAAAAAAACGGTTGCACACTAAATGTTTGAAGAAACTCCTCAATGGATGTAGTTTATTATATGTAAGTTTTTATTGTTGTTCTGTTGCAAATTAGTTGACATAAAGTATTAATGGCTATATCATTCACGGTTGTCATGTGTTTTCCACTTGTAATAGTTGTTGCAATAATTTTTTCAACTTATGTAAAGGGAAGTAGCTTTGCAACTTGCAAAATGTTTGATTAATTACTTGTATCAAGAATTCATATAGTGAACACAGAAATTCATAAATTCAATCAAAAAATCATAGTAGCATAATTTTGGGTTATCTTTCTTCATGTAGGGTTGTAGATGAAAGTTTGCATGCTATGCATTTGGAAAAAGTGGTAAATGAGATCTAAAGTTTTGTTGTTTTAAAAAATTGAATCTCTCAGATATTTTATTGCGATTCAGCTCAACATCAGGGGGCATTCATGTCATTTTCCCATATAACCACCGATTTCATTCCAAAAACATACTTTTCAAAACCTATATCGTAAATCTGGGTGATTTTACATATTGTTGTTTTCAATTATGTGCGCCTGTTGTCGAGTTTTTGATGAAAAACTAAGATTGTTTAGTCCCTGTTTTAACATGCAAACATTTGAGGTTTCAATTTCTTAAGTTTATGAGCTAAACAGGTTGAATAACAATCTCATATTCATTATTACCAAGTGTTTGAAAAAATGCCTCAATAGTTGTAGATTGAATGCTTGCAAAGTGTTTTTCAAAAAGCCTCAATGGTTGTAGATTGCATGTTTTCAAAGTGTTTGTCAAAAGGCCTAAATAGAAATTGTTAGAGTAAAAGTCTTACTTACCGTAGTTTTTATGTACTGTAAATTTATGAATAGATTATTTGATGGATGTAGCTTCCTATGTCTGCAAGTTTTTCATATGAATGTGAAAATAAATTTAATAATTTGCTGAAGTGTGAACTGAGAAAAGGATATTTGTTACTTATATTATCTAAAGCTTTCATAAAAAAAAGGGGTTGTTGGAAACAATTTTACAGTGACTAATTCTGTAGGATTTTGTGCAAGTGAGCATAATAAGTTTCATCTGAGATGCATGCATTCATGGGTGCATTCTTATGCTTCAATGATTGTAGAAAAAAACAAATTGTTCCTAATTTATGCAATTCGAATGTTTTACTTGGCACTTTTTGAAGAATAATATACTTCTGGATTGGTAACAATAGTTTCTCTTGTTGCAACATTCATTATACAAATCATGATTGAAGCATTGCCTTAATTGATATTGAGAATTTTTAAATGATGAATTTGGAAATTTTGTTGGGTTAATATATTTTGTGATTGCATTTCATAAATATATCATATTTATTAGATTCAATTATGAAGAGAGACATATTCTGCCCTCAGTTACCTTGTTATAGGTAGGTTAATACTCATACACGTATATGTGATTTTTGTAATAGAAGCATGATATTTTTGTAGTTGTGTTATCAAGAGTCAATAGATGGATCTTATTTAGCATAATATAGGAAATCAAATAGGTTGATCTAGCTTAATGTTCACACATGGAGTTATGGTTGAATTTATTTCTAGTCTTACGTAGAGCTCATGTACAAGTATGAAAGGAGCACATGATATCATATTTTAAACTTGAGAGGAAATTTGTTTTGGAACTAGTTTTAAGGGAAAGTTATCCCTGATTTCTAGTGTGATATTCTTATATTGAAATAGATGAAGGGACATGATTACATGATACCTAAGTTCATAATGCTAAAAAACAAATGAGTATTAGTGATTAATGTGACCTCTACTTCTCTATATTATTGATGGTTGGTAAGGTGGGACCTTACTGTTACACTGAAATTTTTCACCATGACTATCTGCAGTTAATATGGCTCCATTAATTGTCATATTATCCTCCTTGTCAAGCCTTATACCTCTGCTCTCCATGTCAAACTTCAAAAAAGAGAGAAAGTCATTAAAAATCATGTTTATCTCTGGGTACGCAGGTTCTCTCTAACTTGCCTGCGTGTACGCATCCCAAGCTCATTGTACCTGCGTACTTGTACGCTCTGTAAGCCAAGGGATGGGTGCGTACTCCTGTAAAGGTCAAAAGGCGCGAGTTTCATTTTAAAAAAGTTACTTGTGGTCACTTCTAGAGCTTTCTAGAAGAGTGTTTGACGTGTATTGAGCGCCTCCAGATGGTTCATGCATCCCTATGATAGAGGAACTTATCCCATCAAGAGAGGAGCTACCCCATCCAAAAGGGAGTATCCCATTGATGTTGGAACTGAATAAATTCCTCTAGAACACTATAAATATAGGCCTTGGGCCAGAGGAGGGGGAGGGGAGGTTGAAAGCTGAACATTCAAAGGGTAGATGCTGCTGGAATTAGGACTTCCATTGTTAACTTGTGAGGAGAGATTACCATCCTTTCTTGTTGCATTTGGAAGTGGGTGAGCTTGTCAAAGTAGAGGAAAACTCTTGCTGGACCCTGGGAGGAACTTGCACAACACCAAGGCTCAGGTTGTAATGGTTTCTTTTGTTTCCTTAATACAAATAAGTCCATTCTTCTCAATGATTTGTTGTTAATGAATTGTTTCATATACTCCTTGGTCTATATGTTGAATATGTTTTGTTTTATGAGATATTCAAGTGTTATGTAATCGTTTGATTGTTAGTGTATGCAGGTTTCGAAGTGAAGGAGGAGCTCATCTGGATCGACGAGGCTAGACTACTACAACAGCGTTGGACTTCAGGTAGGATCGAAAAACACTTGGTTTCTCATATGATAATGCATGTTTAGAGAAGGATTGCTCTTAATTGTCTTGTTTGTCACTAGAGAGTCTTAAACTCCTAGGAAGGTTAGTTTTGTCAGCAAAAATAACTCTTTCCACATGACAAATTGGCGACTCCGCTGGGGAATCCATTGATGTGATTGATTTTTCCTTTGAGTATTACTTTGATCTGAAAAGAGTCTTTTTTCTTTTGTTTTTTGATTGCTTGGTTGTGTTTTTGGGTGGGTTAGCTTAGAGTCGAGTTAGAATTTAGTTTTTCTTCATTTTGCAGTAGTACGCACCCTCTAAGTTAGACACAGTGCATACCTGTACGCACTGTATCTTTGTACACAGAGCGTGGACACACGTGGTTAAACAGGTTGCCTGCGTACCCTGTTAAAATTGAGAAAATTTCAATTTTATCCCTTTTTTCCCTTCAGATTTTGTTTCTCTTAGTCTTTACTGCCCAAATCCACTGGTTGTCTGTCAAAAATCTTCGCCTGAACTTGTCCCATTAGTGTCGAAAGTTTTAGTGAAATTCATTGAAATTTTAGCCTTAGGGTTTGAGTTTTGGATTGGTCCTGTAGTGACTTTTGATTTAGAAGTTGTGGAACCTTAGATATCTCTGGTTTTGCCAGTCTTCTTAGGAGTCGGACCAGTTGTAAAGTCTACCCGTGTGAGCAACCTACCTTTGTGTTGTCTCTTTGCGAAATTTCAATATAGCTTGTTGATTTAAGTTGTGAATCTCATTTTAAAAAAGAACAAAAAGAGTTTGATTTTTGTTTTGATTAGTTTGTGATTCTGCATAAACTAGTCCTTGGACTGATTGTTGCCAAGTAAAACATCCTGGAATCATCTTAGTAGGCTTTTGTTTCTTAGATTTACTTGTTAGGTAAATTTAGGTAAATTTCCTTTGATTTGCTTTTTGAGTGAGCTTTTCATAGATTTTCATAGATCTTGAAATTGCTTTTGATTAGATTAGTTTTACATGCTTTATTAAATAGGAAAATACAAAAAAGATCTCCTTTGCAAAATTTGTTTTAGAGTAACATTTGAAGTTTTGAAAGAAAAAGGAATTTTTCGTGCAAGTAATGAGTGGTCATGTTTTGTGCGCTTTGAAAAGATAAAGAGATTGTTTCTTTGATTGTCTATTAAGAAAGTTATTTTTATCAAAAGTTTGCATTCTCTCAACTCTCTTAATTAGAAAATTCATTGAAACGAAAAAGTAGTGTAAATCATCCTAGGTGCATTTTTTTTAGTGAATTGGAATCGAGTCTATACACCATCAAGTTTCATATCCATCACCTTTTGTCTTAAAGAACAGCCATTAAAATCAACGCTTAAAGTAAAATTAACTTAGAAATTTTTATTTTACTAGGGCTCTGAAGTACCAATATAGATCAGGCTAGTGTCTTGGAGTAGGTGAGTAATAAACTCTCCAAGTCTATAAAACCAAACAAGTAGCTTATCTTGTGATAGGATAAATCCAGCTGTTGCATTTATACTCTGGGAAAGCTCCTCTTAAAGGAGAAGCATGAGCTCGTGTTCGAACCAGTGAGGGGATCAATCCTCCATCATTGGGAACGACGCCAGACACGCA
>APFE030327019.1:0-22312 GCA_000404065.3 Pinus taeda | reverse complement strand
AATAAAGTTTGCCTTTCGATGAGAGTAAGTCTCTGTCCTGATTTTTGTTTATCCTCTAATGCTTGGATGATGTTCTCCTTAGCTGGTGTTGAATTCTTTACAGAGTCTGCTCCTGATGATGATGGGTTAGTTTTTGAATGGTGGGGGGTTTTTATGAATCTAACCTGATTGTCTCTAAACCTAGGCATAAATGAACATGATTTTAACTGTGTTTTTGTTTATTTTTGCCTATTGAATTTTTTTTCTTTTCTTTTAAATCCTTTAAGTACGCCTTCCCGGCAACGGCGCCAAAATGTAGTGTCCTATCTAGGGTGCTAGACTGGGCTATATTTATTATCGACCAGGGTGTGTAGACTTAGAGGCGTGTGCCTAAAATATATAGACATAAAGGATTTGATCTAAGTCTAATTTCCCTAATTACAATGCTATGATTCGATTCAATATCAAACTAAATCACCCTATGTGTCACTATCAACTAAGATTCAATTCATAAAACGCTGTGTATCACTGTAATTAAAGATTTTGGTCTCCTTACAGAGACATCATACATAAAACCTCTATTCAGTGGCTACTCGACATTCATTAACATTCATTAACAGTCATGCAAGATGAAAGCGTAAACATAAAGTTCATGACAGTGCTTTACAAGGTAACATTGGATCGAATCCCTTACAGGATATGATTCACGATCCAAGTGATAATCTATTCAAGCGCACGCATAAACATATAAACAAGCGCATTCATAAATATATAAACACAAACATGAATCGATTTAATCACTACGCATATCAATATCAAATACCCTGACTGTAAATGCAATAAAATAACAACAATATACCATATACGTAGGGCCTGTCCGCGTTCTTGGTATACTGGGCTTGTTATCCAATGATCACCAAATCAAAACAACGCAACCATGACTGTAATGCAAGTCTGTTGTATTAAAATCGAAACTCTGTTCGTGAAGCAACAATAATGATAAAAACGTAACCAACCATACAACCAGTTCAGAACTTATATTTACATATGGTTTTACATCCCTTGAAAATGGATGTACATTCATGAGCGGCTGTTGCCGCTTTTTCCAAAGCACGATTTTGAAAATGTTTCTATCCTAGCTGACATAAAAAAAAGGAAACAAACTAAAATCGATTTGGACTGTGTGCTGTTGCTGCCTTTGTCGCCAACATGCCATAGTTGACCAGTCGTTGACCGCGCATGTAGGAGGGTTGATTCCACTGCGGGATAGGTGCTCGTCCATGCTTGGACATTCCACTTTTCATCCATACCCTTCGCTTTGGCCTGGCTGTCATGCCATATGTCAAACAATAAGCCATTTACAGGATGTTGTAACTTCCTGTACTCATTTTGCCCAAAATCTCCTAATTCATTAACACAAAACCCTTAAATCAATTTAAATGCAATTTAATAACTATAAGACTATTAATTAATCAATTTCCAAGGGATCTGAGAGATAAATGATGAAAAGAGGTAGGCAAATGTCATGTTTTGGGAGGGAAAAAGGGGTCATGGAATGGTACCAAAAAATGGTATACTTGATTGAACCTCACTGAAAAGTGTTGCACTATTTCTCTTGGTTGTCTTTCCAACTGATTATATTCTTCTGAAATCAGAAAAAGATTCCTCTTGATCACCCGTCTATCAAGGAATACTTTCACAAATTGATGGAAATCCAAAATGCTTGTAGCTGGTAATTTCTTCAACTATTTCTTGGCTTCACCTTGTGAAGATAGAGCAAAAATGCTAATACTGACATCATCTTCGTCAACCTCAAAAGGGTTGAGAAAAATTTTCAAATTCTTAATGTGTTTTTCAGCAATGATGTTACCATATTCTCCATCAGAATTGGGAAGTTATTTGTAATAGTTTTAGGGAAATTATGGAGTATAGGAGGTAAGATGAGTGGCTTGTATCTATCTAGAATTTTACAAGGTATAGAAGTATGTATAGAAGCTATAGGATTAGTCTTGATCTCTTAAGGCTCATCAAGTTGAAGATGGTCATCATAATATTCTAAAGAAGGGTCTTGACCAAGATCAAAGGTGTATAGAGAGTTTGTATTCACAACCTTGAAATGAAAAGAATCAAATGTGGGTATGGGATATTTTCTCAAATACAATATACTCTGGAAAACCTTCTTGACATTCTCAGCGAAAGAAAAAAAATAATTTACAATACAGAACATGAAGTCTTGGATGAAAGTCCAATTTGAGTACCTAATCTTCCCATATTGTCCTTTCATTTCTCTATTGGTAAGGTTCATTCTCCAGTGGAGTCTTTGAATTGAATTTGAAACTGATTTGGATTCACCAAGTGAATTATTTCAGCCTTCATATGTGTCTGATCATTTTCCACCATAATAAAATTAGTTATGATCCTTGTCATTCTTTCATAGTGAAGATATGATCTCTCGTCTCCCCGGAAATGATGCCAAAATGTTATCTTCCACAATGTCCAAGGCTGAGAGAAGATTGACGGAGGTGACCACAGAACAAGATTTCAGTTTGGTAGCTAACCCTACCAAACTAGAGAGGGCTCTCTCTATGATCACAACCAATGAATTGACTGGAAAAGGAATAGATTTTAGGCTAGGTATGCTAGGTTCATATAGGTCTTGAAAATTTAGGGTTTGATTTTGGATAAGGGAGAAAACATAGGTAGCTAGGTCAAAGGCTCAAAGCGTTACAACAACAGAGATATAAAGGAGAAGGGTAGCAAAAGTTCTGTGATGGATTTAGGGTTTGTCGGTGTAGTGTAGTGTTCATAAGAAGCTAAAGGTCTTAATGAGCATGAAACATGAATTCATTAAGAAAGAAAGAAAGTAACACATAATGATTTTTCCATCAAAACATAGCTTTATTCAAAGAATTATGTATATAAACTGTAAGGAAAACCATTGAAGAATTGATAAATGAAAAGAGAAGATGGATATCATTCATATAAAGTTATAATAGAGAAAAAGTAGCATCACAAACTTACTGAACATGAATTCCTAGATAATGGCTGCCAATTGTATCCTTTGATTTCCAGAAAATGTCCAAGTACAAGCTACAATAGTTCTCCCTTCTGATGTCCAACCAGTCCTATCACTGAGAAAATGGTACATAAAGATGAAAAAAACATCTCCCCACTCTCAGGGGTCAAATCCATGACTCTAGGAACTGCTCCATGAGGTGTTCTAACCAAACCCTAATGTCTAGGGAGGTTTAAAACAACTCCTCCATTTAACATTGCCTCTAACCACTCTCATAAATGAGGCCAAATTTACATCAAAACAACTCAACAATACTAATTACCCACTATTACATCGTTTACATAGGTAAAATGTTGAACTAGGTCAAATTAATGAAGAAAATCGCCCTCCTAGAAAAAGCGCAGTGAATCTGGAAAAAGTGTAAAGTGGCTGAGGAAAAGTGCAACATGAGATTGGAAGCCACATTTCGAGGCCTTCCTTTACTCCAAATTGAGCTCATGATAGCTCATTGGAAATCTCTTTCTGTTTGCTACAAAATGGACTTCTAAAGAATGGAAAATGATCAAGTGTAGCCCCTCAAACATTAATTCTCCCAATACTGGTCAAAAAGCATAGCGTGGCCTCCAAAAACAGGGCATAAAGGTGTTTTTAGGTGGTTTTTAGTCATTTTCACCCCGCAAAAGATGATTATTTGGGCTACCAAATGTCCAAAGCTGATGTATAATTCAAGAGCTATCCATCCATGTAGAGTTGCTGTCATTTTCTCTAGAAAAAGTGCACCGTGGCCCACGCTATGCTTTTGGCAAGGTGACTATGCCATAAATTGCCAAATTTTTATGAAAATAGGGTTGAAAGGTGGAGTGATATCTCTTTAACCATAAATAATTTTAAAAATATGACAGAGGTTTGTTTTCTTTGGTATGTTTTGAACAATAAATTCCTCCCATTTTTGAAGATTCATCTTTGATTGGCCACAATATGCTCTAAAAGAAGGCGACTAAAACAGAACATTGCATAGTCAGACAAATAGGCTGAAATGAGGAAAGTTTATCTCTCAATACCTGATACCTGTGTGAAAAGGGAGAGAGAATTTTTTAGATTTGAATCTTAGGAACAAAAACCTCCTCCAGTTTTCAAAAATACTTTCTCATATGTTCATAATCCAAGTTTGTATTTGGTCACTAAAATACTGAGCAACTCTTTGGTAATAAGTGTGTTTTTGTAACATTCTTCTCCATTTGGTCAGAAACATATTTTGAAACAAAACTATCCCTATGTGCAGCAAATGGCCTTGTTGACCACTACGTGTCAACGACCCATAACAATATACCCCCTTTTTGTGCAAAAGGAATAACACGTGATCGATGTGTTTGTGCATTTCAACTATCATCATCAGCCTGATAATTATGTTATAACATAGACCCATTCTACATATATATGATGTAAATAATCTCAAAAGATCCGTGTCATCTATGTAATTGCCTAGGTAAACTTACTTTCCTGGTAACGATCTACATTCTGGGAGGTTTTTTGTCTCACCGATTCATTCTCGGATGGTCAACAAAGTTTTCCTTCAGTCTTACCCCAGAGCTGGAATGTATCTTGTCACTAGAATCTTAGGCGGGTCCTAGTGTTATATATCGATTCTATGTAAAAGTGATTTGGGAATAATCCTAACTATTTGGTTAGGTTATTTTATTACAAATTGCTTGGTCTGCTGGATTATATTTGTGTCGCAGAAATGGGTAGTCTTTGAGGGTTTATGTCAGATGGGTTTTCCCCCTTATGATGTAAAATATATGAAAACTATGATGTAAAGTGTCTTGAGGGTTGAAAAATAAATTTATCTCCTCATAGGTTAATTAATTAAATTTTCTCGCTAAAAATTAATGAAAATTCTAGGCTAGAAATTTAATTAATTCTAGGTCCTAGTAAATTTAAATTTTCCAAAGGCAAAATTCGTTGGTCCTTAAAATTCAAATTTTAAACGGTCCCGGGACTAAGGTAAATTAATTATTTTTCTAAATTTTAAGCCTTTGGTCCCTGGGGGTTAAGTCAAAGTCAAAATTTTGAGGAAATTAACTCAAATTTTTTTTTTTTTGAGCTAATTAAAATGCATTTAATAGAAAAAATTGAATTTCCTCAAGAATTTAATATTTCAATGGATGAGATTAATTTTTTTTTTAATCCTTATCAACAGTCGATATTTCCTTGACAAGGATCAATTGAACTAGCTGTTGGAAGATTTATCTTTTAATAGGAGGTTATTTGTCAGTTGATCCATCTGATCTTTGAGTCATGTGCTAAGTGAAAAGCTCTCTTGTAATCTTTTTATGAACTATAAAGAAACACTTTGGCGTTAATTTTTGCTAGTGTTACTCTTCATGGAAATACTGTAAGATGTGTCATTTTCATGCATAGATTTCTTTTTAGCCATTGATGATAGCTTTCTGAAGAGTGATTTGAGCACAGGTATCTTGCTCAGTCACTGAGGTTTAAGTGATAATCTAAATTTTGAATGTAATAGAAGGTATCTCTATTTATCTGGAATTTTATTATCATTTTATCGCTCTATTTTAATGGTTGGATTGAGTTTTGCAAGAGATTCTTGATTTTTTTAGATCATCGGGCATTTGGGGAAGTTTTCAGTTGGATTAGCCAACTCCCGATCCATATTTTCTAAAGATCCCAACTTAATTTGATTCCGAGCTTATCATAAATTTTTTATTGGTGATGCATGAAGGGTTCTGGGCTAAGCACCTCCTTTTAAATTTAAAAATTTAATTTGCTAAATTCATAAATCTGGTTGTTAAGAGCCTTAGATTATCAGATTTGGGAGCGGAGTTGGACTCACACTCACCAGATCTAGTAGATCTGTTATTCCTGTGCATAGATCTGTATTTTTTTTGGTTTTTCTGACTTTGGTTTATGGGGTTTTATTTATTTATGTATATCTAGGTTGTGGATGCTTTTTTTTTTAGGTATAGGTTGTAGATCTGAAGGTGAATTTTGATTTGAAAGCCAGATCTAGGCCCTGGAGGGCAAGATCTGGCGTCAAAATTATTTTTTTTGTAGGGAGATTATCTAGATATTTTTGCAGTCCAAGAGTTTCTTAAATTTTTTAAATCTGGAGACATTTTACAGGGGTTTTGATTATAAATCTAAATCAAAACACATCAACTTAATTCAAAAATTTCTGGGTATTACTGGGTCACCACCTTCCATTTTGTCTACTGCCTGGGGTTTTCGTTTTGTAGTTTTGTTGAAGAAATTTCGATGTTTTTGGAGAGGTCCATAGCTACAGCTCTGCGGCTTTCCATTTTGCTATCTTATCCTCTACCTATATGCATCCCATTACCCTCATACCTGCGTTTTCTTCCTTCAAACCCCGACTGTCTGTCGAGCTTACTAAACCTGCAAAAACCTACCATAAAAACTAAAACCTCCTCCCTCATTGCTCCTCATCCTTTCGCGGCTTCGTTTATTCTTTCTTAACGCTACCCCACTAACCCTCTACGCATCCATTTGCAGCTATCTCTGCGACTCTTCCAAACGCCGCTTCGCTCCAACTCTTCCTTCCTCATTCCATTTGCTGACAACCCACTGCCTTGATCACAATCCCTTCATCCCTTGCATGCTGCCTGCTTCGAGCTGTCTATCCATCCACTGCCTTATCCCTTTTTCTACAGCTCGCTTCCTCTCCCTAATCCGCTGTTCGTCCTCCTCAACCTGCTCCTTCCTCTGCTGTCGTCAACTTGCAAAACCCATTCAATATTTTTTTTCTCTTATGTTTAAGTTTCATTTGTTTACATCCCTTTTCCTTTACGATTAGGTTTAATTTTTTTTTTTTTCAATTTCATTTAAATGAGCTTTAGTTGGTTTCATTGAAATTTCAAAAAAACATAATTTTGATTTTGATTTTTTGTTTTTCTTCGTGGGTTAGATAGGGTTATATTAAGTTTTGCATATTTATGATTTTTGTTCCATTTTGATTTATTGGATTTTTTTATTTTAAATCTGAAACATGAAAAAGAAAAAAAAAATTCATTTTGGTTTAGGATTTTATTTGGTTTTTATTTGATTTGATTTGATTTGATTTTTATTAAAATAAAAAAAACCTAAAAACCCATAAAAAACTAAAAAAAGAAAAAACAAAAGAAAGGGCTTCATTTTTATTATGACTTTGAGACCATCTAGAAATTTAAATCAAAGTAAATTTTTAGCATTTAAAGATTTATTTTTTTATTTTATGTGGCCTATGGCTCATTAAAAAATTTAAAAAATTACTGAATCTTTTGATTTATTTGGGTCACATTAAAAAGATATTGATTAATCATTTACCACATTAAGTCTTGCTTAGCATATTGAAAAAAGTTTTCCTAAGGACTAATCAAATTTGACAATTTGTAAAATTCTTTCTTGGTGTCTTTTGTGCTAAGGATAAAATCTAAAGCAAAACTTTTGTGGTATTGAGATTTTTCATTTTTCTATGGTTAAACATGCTTAAAATTTTTGCATTTAAAAGTTAACTATAGGAAAGTAATAAATTTTCCTAGATTTGGGTCACTAAGCATAAATCATTTTAATTCTAGGATTGGAATCGATCAACATTTAAATTTCATGGTTGTTTAAAGTATTTGAATCTCTAGAAATTTAACTGCTAGAATATCTATTGAAATTGATCATCATTGCTTGATTTATTTGATGTGTGTTACATGTTAGATATATTACAAATATTTTCAAGTAATTGTTAAAGTGCTTTGACTTGGAATTATAATAGATCGCATATCTCATCGCATATCTCAGTTTCCTAAGCTGAGTATTTTTGAACATCTGTTGACATTGATATTAAATTGCAAATAACTTTTTGTTCTCTTTGAGCTATAACTGTATCAAGAAGATCTGAAATAAATGTGTTGCTTAATTGTAACATCTTCAAGGGTTTATTTTTTAAGTCTTCATCCAATAAAGTGAGAATTTAATTTTGGTGATTGAGGGCTTTTGCAACGTAAGTGTTTCTAATCCTCGAGTCTAACTTCATCCCATCATCTATTGCATTCACATATAAGTTAGCTTTGCATAAATAAAATTTACTTCCAACCATAAGCTTGGTCGATAGAGAGATAGGTATCCATCCATATTTGCTTGAGAAGCCTACTTTTAATAGTACTTAAAACGATGATCTTGCAGTCATCAGAGCCACAACTCTCTACAGGGTCGGAGGCACCGTGTATGTTAGATTTTCAGGAGAGGTATCATTAATCACACCTTAGTGTGCTTCACCTTATCTTCTCTCTACCAATTACTACGAAATCAGGCTCAACACAGAAAGGATCAAAGGATTCACATTTAAATAGGCATTTAACTAAAATTAACCAAGATTCTTACATCTCACATTAGTTTTAGGATCTTCATTTCATATAAGATAGTCATTCATCTAAGCAGCAGTCACTAATCGATTACTTGGTCTTAATTTCCCTAGCAAGATCATTGACTCCATAAGGCACTAGTATCAATCATCTAAAATCTAATCAAATCCTATAAGTCTTGCTAAATCTTAATCAAGTACTTGATCACTTCACTGTGTCTCCAGAACCGGTTGGTTGCCAACTAGTTCTTCTTCATTCCATCTTCCATAGGGTCTACCCCCCTTAGCCTATTGTAAGGAGACAACTTAGACAGAGAGATTGGGGATCAGGGTGAAATCCCCTGATCTGAGCATTGTCGGGTGCCTAGACATTTTGTGTGACAACATTTTTTGGCATCGTTTCCAGGAATAGAGTTTTTTCTGTCCTTGGTTTCTTCAACATTCATCTCTTTGATTTCTTTTCATCCTTTCATCTATTGCCAAGATAAGTTCCTTGCCCTTGGTTCCTTGCTTTCAGGTTATTTCGAGTTAGATTTTTGTCCAAGTGGTGACTCCACTTCCTCTCACTTCTACAAGATTATATACTAGAAGACATCCAAGAATTTTGGTTAATCTTGCTCTTGATCCTAAAAGGGCTCTCAGAGTACGATTACACAAACTCTCTTCTCGTAGCCTTCTTGTTAATCTCGGACAAGAAGCTCTCTCTGATATCCATTTTCTTTTTACTAACCCGATCGAGCACAACATCATGGACATATTCACCCCTTGTAATTTTGATAACATTCAAGGTTATCCCAATGATATTCCAAAACATGGGATGGATAAATTGCCCGCCTTTCAGGGCAATAAGGCAGTTAGTGTTAACATTCATCTAAAGGATTTTAGTTCTTGGCTGGGTAAGTATGCAGGGGCTGTTGATTTTAATCATGAAGATGTAAAAATGACCCTTTTTGTTCTTACCTTGGAGGGTGATGCTTTATATTGGTTTACGGAGAAGACTCGTGATTCATTTAATTCTTTGCAATCCGTTATTAATGCCTTTAAGGAAAAGTATGGAGATAAGAGAGAAGAAAGGCATCTTGTAAAAGCTATCAGTATCATTAAAAGGATAGAAAATGAGATCGAAAAGTGATTTAACAAGAGGTTCAATGATATTATTAAGGAATTACCTCAAGATTATAAACCTCTTAGTAAATCTCTTTGGGACTTCTATATTGATGCCTTTAGCCCTGAGCCCTCTTATGAGTTAAGACATGCTAAAATTCCTAATTATAGGGATTTTCAAGCTTTAGCGGTAGACCTTGAAAAATATAAGGTAGCATTTGGGAAGTCTGAAATCCCAGGTTTTGATAGGGATTAAATTAAATTGAAAGAACCTAAAGGGAAAGAGGTTAAAGAATCTGATGAAGACCCTATTCAGAAATTACTGCAAAAATTAAAAGAATGGAGCTTAACCAAGCGAAATTAATCTCTAACCATGCTAAGGAGATAACTACTTTGTAGAATAGGTTGGTTCAAATGGAAAGAGCTCAAACGTATAATTTCTAGCCTAGAAATAATAATAATAATCGAAATAATAATTGGCAGAAGAAAGGTCAATCTAGTGAGCAGAGACCACTTAATCCGCTTGAATCTACTAATTTGGTTGATGATGCTCCACCTTATTGTTGGGCTTGTGATGCTCTTCATGAGAAGGCTATTTGCCCCACGGTTAGAAGGATTTTGGATAATGGAATGTTTGTGTCAAGTAATCAAATAAATGTAGTGGGTAAAGAGTTTTCTTTGTCTATGGAAAACTGGATGGAAGTTAAGGAAAATAGTTAAGATGTTATGTCTTCCACATCAGCTTTTAGTACAAATAATTTTGAGCATGAAAATGATACGATGGTTAAATTATTTGGTGAAAATCCTTCTCTAGAGAAAGTCATGGAAATTGCTAAAGATAAGGGTTTAACTTATCAAATAAGGGATAAAGATCAAAGTGGGAATCAAAGTCCCCCTCGAATTTTTAACCTGGGTTTGAACTCTGGATTAGATATCGATTTTGGAAATTGGTTTAATAATGCAAAAAATCTGGGTTCCTGTTGTCGAGATTGCGAATATTCCTTCCCAAAGGGCTAAGTTACTAAAATCTATTGAAGCTCCTCAAGTGAATGTTTCTCAACAGAAGGCACTTGAAGCTGATTATCATGATGCTCCTATATATTTGCAAAGTTTGGATTTAGATAACAAGGATCATCAACCTTTCTTTATTACTTTGATGGTTAATGGATATAAATTGAATAATTGTATGCTGGATTCTGGTGCATCGTCTTGTGTCATGACCAAGAGGGTCATGGAACACCTTAATTTAAGATTTTCTAGGCCTTAATACAATATATGTGCCATGGACTCTAAGAAGATTGAAGTTCATGGGTTAATCAAGGATTTACAAGTTCATTTATTAGCTTACCTTGACATTATGATTGTTATGGACATTGTTGTTGTTGATGTGCCTGATGCTTGGGGTATGCTTCTATCTAGAAAGTGGGCCTCTGATCTAGGAGGGAGTATTCAAATGAATTGGTAATATGCTACGATTCCTTCTCCTAGAGGTGATGGGTTTGTAAGACTTAATAGAGAGCTCGAGAGAAGATTCCATGTTGAAGATCCTATGAGACCTCATAATGAGATAATTAAAGAACAATCTGACATTGGGAATTATGCTATTTTATCTAATTCCATAGTTCTTCCTGATGATAAGGTTGATAAAAAGTTGGAGATATCAAGGATAAGGTTTGGTACATGTATTTGGATGGTGCGTCATCTAGGAATGGTAAAGCTGCAGGAATTATATTAAAATCTCCCCTTGGTCATATTTTCAAGTTTTACTATCGATTGGAATTTGAAGCAACCAACAACGTTGCTGAATATGAAGCATTGTTGTTGGGTCTTGAGTTGGAAAAGGCTTTAAGGGTTAAGTTGATTAGAATCAAGGGGGATTCTGACTTGGTTATCATGCAAATTAAAAATAAATTTACATGTAAAAATTAAAGGTTAAGAAATTATCAAAATGCTGTATGGGATACTATGGAATACTTTGATGCCCTTGACCTTGAAGCTATCCCGAGAGAGAAGAATAGTTCGGTAAATGAGCTTGCCGTAGCTACTTCAACTTTGTAGTTATCTCATGAGTTGATTAAGGATAAGATAAAAATGGAAGTTATATTTAGGACTTCTGTTCTAGATAACTCAGAGCATTGGTAGGTTTTTGATTATGAGAAACAAGTGATTCATTTTCTTGATAATTTGGATGAGTTTGAAAATTTTTGGATAGATTCTAAGGAGGATGGATCTAATGATCATGAAGATATTATAAATCCTATTCCTAGGAATGTGGTTTCTTTAGAGAATCACTTTGATCAAAATGATGCCACAAAGATGAAAGAGGAAAATAAAATGGATCCAGGTGAATTCATCAAGGTAAATATTGGTACCTGTAGGGATCCCAAGATTATCAAAATCAGTAAGGGTACTAATGATGAAGAAAGGAAAGAGTTAACAAATTTACTTCGTGAATATTGGGATGTTTTAGCATTTTCTTATGATGAATTAAAAAGTTACATGGAAGATGTCATGGAGCACACTATCCCCTTGAAAGATGAAATGCTAAACCCTTTCATCAAAATCTTAGGCAAATAAATCCTAAGTAAGCCACTTTGGTTCAAAAGGAGCTTTCAAAGATGCTTGCGGTAGGAATTATCACTCAAAAGAGGCATTCAACATGGTGTTTCAACCTGGTGATTGTTAGAAAAAAGAATGGTACTATTAGAATTTCTGTTGATTTTCGAAACCTTCATCTAGCATGTAAGAAAGATAATTACCCTTTGCCAAACATGGAGACTATGTTGCAAAGAGTAACTAGTTCTAGAATGATGTCATTACTAGATGGTTTCTCTAGATACAATCAGGTACGGGTTAAGAAATAGGATCATCACAGAACTACATTCACCACACCATGGGGTATTTTCGAGTATATTAGAATTCTGTTTGGATTAACCAATGCTAGGGCTACGTTTCAAAGGGCTATGGATTATGCCTTCAAGGGTTTAATTGGGAAGTTTATCGAAATTTATCAGGATGATCTTACTTCTTTTTCTAAAGATGGTATTAGTCATATAAGTCATCTTAGGCAAGTGTTTGATAAACGTACAGAGTATGGGATTTCCTTAAATCCAAATAAGTCTGTTTTTGGAGTAACTGAAGGGAAATTACTTGGTCACATCATTTCTAAAGATGGAATCAAGATTGATCCTAAAAGAGTTGAGGCAATCCAAAAGATTCCTCTCCCCCATAATCTTAAATCCCTTCAATCTTTTCTTGGATTTTTTTTTCTTAGAAGATTTATTCCAAATTACGCAGAAGTAGCTAAGCCTATTCAAAGTCTTGTGAAAAAGGATGTAAAATTTGTATGGAAAGAAGATGGAAAAAAGGATTTTTAGGAAATCAAAGGTGCTATTGCAAAATCTCCTGTTTTAGTTAGTCCCGATTACTTGAAGGATTTCATGATTTTCTCTTTCGCTTCTGAAGATACCATTGCTGGTGTCTTATTGCAGAAAAATAAGGATGGTCAAGAGCAGCGTATTGCTTTCATGAGTAGAGCGCTTCGAAATTCTGAATTAAATTACAACACCATTGTTAGGATATTCTGAAACATAGGAAATAGTTAAGTATAACTTGGTCTAGTGTAGAGTTAGGTAAAGCGTGTTTCTTTACCATGTACTTTTGTAAATTACAATCCACGATAAGTTCTAGACATGAAGTGATCCGATGGTTCATTCTCTCCTCAGTATTACCGATGCTTGATACATGGCTTAACACCCGATTGGTCCATGATATCTATTTAAAGAGCATGGAGGGTCATTTTTAGGGTGACTGTTCATGAGAGAAGCTGTGTTGGCTCAGGCTGTGGACACAACATTATGTCACTATCCCTGTATTCCCCGTTCCTTGATCCTAGAGGACCTCTGTAGTGAACCCCGCATACTTTACCTTGATGGAGAAACTCCCATTATATCCCTCTCCATGAGCAGATCATTTCCATTTTGCACCATTTCCCTTGAAACTTCTTTTTTTCCCAATTTACAAGATCGATGCTAATGGCCTTTGTCTCCCCCGCATCGATGTGCAAAGATTAATACTATTCCCTGTGTAGATCGGTGCGACTGAGCTGTGTTCCAGTCACATCGGTCCTGTTATGGATTTTTTTTTTAAATTAGAGCTAAAGCTTCCATCTCTAGAAGCTCCGCAACAAAAGTCTGGTAAAATGTTTGGTCGGATGGGGTCAAGCATGACAGTTTGGGCTCCTTTCCCCTATAATGATCGAACTACCTCAAGGGATAAGTCCTTCTCCCATGAGAAGAGGAGCCATCTCCCATCCATATTTCCTATATAAACCTCCCTTCTTCCTAAGCACAAACTAGTTGTAGTGACATAGTTAGAGTGTTGGATGAGTGTGAGTATACTATTTTGGTTTGAAAAGCAAGTTATTACTAGTTGTAGCCATGTAGTTGTGTGAGGGAGAAGTGTGTTTGGTTTGGACTGAAGCCTAAAGGGAAGAGTATTTAAACTATTATTGTCTGCAGCCATCATGAAGTGCTAGCAGAAGTGTGTGGGAACCTGGTCCTGTCAGAGGAAGACTACGACGTTAAGATGAATGGTTGTAATCTCTCTTTGATATTAATATATGCAACTATTGATTGATTTCCTACATGTTTTGTAATATTACATATTCATGTCTTGATGCTTCTTGACTCATTAAGTAGGTTGGATTGCAATTTGTCTATTATTATGTTTGTGTGCTGTTGTTATTTACTTGTTTTAGGATCTTGAAGAAAGAAGTGAGAGATTGCTGGAGTGAGCAAGCAAGGACATCATCAAACAGGATAAGCGACCGAGAGGTAGGCCCTCTTGATTGATCCTAACCTAAGGAAATATTACATAAAATGTAATTGTTGTGGCGAGACCCATTATCGGGCTAGAGGAATTCGTTCGTGTCTGCACTTATAATTTTACTTCACCACAAATTGGTGACTCCGCTGGGGAGATCACATCTCTTTGTTTGTGTTGGATTTCATGATTTTGTGAGAACTTTTCTAGTTTCATGTTTTCCCTTTTGTTCTATTGCTTTTCTCCTGCTTACTGGCTTAAGTCTAAAAATCATAGTAGCAAATCTGGTCCCCTTTTTTTTTAATTTTTCTTAGTTTCCTCAGATAGCGCGTTTAATTGGCTGATAGTCACGCAAATCAACACGAATTGCAGAGGAGCAATTGCGTCGACCCGCCTCTGGTGCTTGTTGTCAGTTAGACGGTTGCATCGATTCTTGTAAGTGAAGATTAGGGATAGACCCCAATCTTGGCCAGTGTGTTTTTCTCTTGTGTTTTTGACCCTGTGAGCCTCTTGATTGTTTTTCTCCCTAATTAGAAAGTTACTTTTCGTTTGGTTTTGCTTGCTTGTAGGCTTGTCATATTTCTGTTTGATTGATCGATTCATTGAGTGCTCAGTGACACTAGGACATCTGGATAGTCATCCATTCAGCAGCTTGTGGACTCATCGAGTCTGGTTGTGGGTGTGTTTTCTCTTTGTATTTGTTTTCAGTCCCTTGTACGACTTTAACCTCTTTTGCACAAGTTTGAAAAAGTTTTGTTTACTAGTTTGAATGTCTTTTTCCAGCATAGATTACATTGTCGATCTTGTGTTTGGAAAAGTTGGTACTTAGTCGATCTAGATGAACTTCTCTTTTCATGTTTTCATCTGCTTGAAGAGCTCATAGTCTCGAAAATTTTATCATTGAAATATTGTATGCGAAATTTTGTTTTGTTGTTTTATCAGAAAATATGAAATTCTAGCCTGTTGCTTCATTATGATTCACATCTCTTAGAAACTAGAATTACATGAACATTTGAAAAAGAAGAGAATTTTTTTTCATTTCGAAAGGACTAACAGATAAGTGCTTGTTAGGAAATTAGGAATTGGAATGCATTTTGCATTAGTTTATTTTTTCAAAAAGTGAAGTAGTGGAAAACAAATTCGTTTTCAGTTGCTTGATTGTTTGCATTTGATTGAGTAGTTTCTAGCTTCTCTAGTGTAGGTATTTCATCGAATTGAGAGGGTCTTATCCCATTTGCATTTTATGTTTTCTGAGTAGCATCGCTAAGACCTGAAAACTGAAACTTAACTCAAGATCAACTCTAAAATGAATTCAATTTACCTAAATCTCATTACCGATCACATCTAGAAGGTCTAGGCTAGACACATGTTTTGTCATTTGTAAACCTAGTAGTTGTCGTTAGCTTCAACATTAGAGAGCACTAGCATGGATTTGTGCTCCTCGTACCATCGCATATATAATGGGAGACCCCACTAGGCTACAAATCATTTTATCCTTAGGAAGTTGAGTCGGCCGCCTTGCGAACATGATACACCGAACACAACATTCAGTTATATTGCTTACTCGTACTTCTTGGTTCGCTAGGAGGTATTTTGCAGTTCACGGTTGCTTGGTAATCTTGTTTACCTAGATCATCTAGAGTAGTCATTTGATATTTTTGATTCATTAAAATTAAAAGATCATTCGAGCACTTGTTCTTTCGAGCTCGTTTCCAATCGAAAGTGATAGAGGCATCTTTGCTTCTTTCTCGACTCTTTAAAAATGAAAGAACATTAGTATTTTATGCATCTTACGTAATTTATTTCCCATGATCCAAAACATCCTGTTATATTTTTTGACCAAATCCTGAGTTCCCTTAAAAGGAAATTTTAAAGCCTTGAAGTTATTTGTTCTGTCGGCTAAGACAAGGTCATCGTGGCTGAACCATCTGGTTCACCCATTTCCTCTTCCTCTCCTCCATCTGGAATATTGTCCGAGGAGCCACTTCTTGAGTTATCAGAGCCATTTGAGGACCAAAATGTTGAACTCACAACTGTCTTGAGTGTTCAATCATTATCATCTCGTCCTCCACCTACTTTCGATTTAGGGTCATCTGCTAGTCTTGACCAGGAATCTCCGGATAATCCTGTTTGAATTCCAAAGAGCTCGCTAACCAATAACGATCAGCTTGGATTAGTTATCTATCCTTCGAACCACTTGTTTGATGATGTTGAGATATCAACACAGCGCCCTTACAGTCCGTACGATTAACCGGGTGTTCCTTTGGAACTATTCCCTAGTACACATTCGATTATCCATCGTCGTTTGTTTCCAAACATGGAACTCGAGGGTGATACTCCAGTCACTTCTCCAGATGAGTCTGATGTCTCAACTCTACACACTATTAAGGGAGAAGAATTGTAGCTATAGTTCCCCCTCGAGGGTTTCCCTTATTCAGAAGGTATTCCCGCCATCTTGCCACTTGGCTATGTGTCTTTAGGGCACTTAGTTTCGGGCATGCCGAGTGCCTCATCACTCTACCATAACTCTGTTTGGGCATCAGGTGTCAGACCTACATCAGGTCCATTCGTCACGAAAATGACCTCCCAACCAATTGTTACTTTAGTCCCAGTGCAACCCACCATTCCAAACACTCTTGTACCATCAATCCCAGTTACACATCAGTCACAATCGATAGTTTCAAAGATTGTCTCTGCCAATTCTTCTGTCCTGTTAGTCAGTGGCCAAATTATGCCACCGCCTGGGGGGAAAAATATGAATGTCTCTATGGTGTCAGGTGCCACTAATGTGAGTGGCTCACAAGCTCACATGCTTGGTATAAACCAACCCTTGTCAAGTATTATTTACAACCCTGCTGACCCTACTAGATCAAGCAATGTCCAATACCAACAGGTTCAAAATCCTGGTGGTCTGTCTGGATTGAACAATGTTTAGTATCAATAGCCTTATGGGGCTTAGGTCCAATACCAAAATCCTTACATTCCATACGGTTCTCAAGGATTGGTTAATCAAACTTACACCATCCCATCTG
The DNA here is from genome assembly GCA_000404065.3 of Pinus taeda. Lineage (NCBI taxonomy): Eukaryota > Viridiplantae > Streptophyta > Pinopsida > Pinales > Pinaceae > Pinus > Pinus taeda. The sequence goes on along the minus strand of APFE030327019.1, from coordinate 4,989 downwards.
GGCAGTACATCCAGCCTAGCTACGACGAGATTCAGTTCAGTAATTTTACGGGCATTGTTCAAGTACCCTTGCAACAACAAGGCTAGATTATCCCACAACAAGGTCACCTGCAACAAACACAAGGTCAATCCTTCCAACAGTTGCAACAAACCGCACATTAGTAGATGCAATACGCTCTGCATACCTCTCAGCCCATACCCTTGCAGGGCCAACCTTTGCAAACCCAAGGATAAATTTTGTAGCCACAAGGCCAACAAAACCAACCTGGGCAACAATAACCCTTGTACACCTATTAACAAGGGCAACCCTTGTAGGGATAGGTTCAAGGTCAAGTCCTGCAATAGCAGGTGCAAAATCCTCTTGTCCAAGGCCAACCGATTCAAAATCCAGTTGGTCAAGGGCACCAGGTGTAGAACCCCTACGCCCAAGGGAAACAAGCATATCAACCTTATGCCCAAGGACAACAGGTCTAGAACCCTCCTGTTTAGGGACAATAGGCCCAATAGCCCTATGTTCCAAGACAACAGGTCCCATACCCACATGTCCAAGGTCAATAGGCTCAACAACCTTTTAACCCATACGTTGCCTATCAACAACCTATGCGTGAATAATTTCAAGGTATTCCTAGTCTGAATCCTCCCTTTGGCTAAGGTAACTTGCAATGGGGGTAGCCTCAGATGCCATATGGCCAAAAGCCCCCACTGTGGGGTCATAATCCTTACTAGCAGGGATGGGCTCCTCCTTATGGGCCCTCTTATTGACCTCCCATGCCTTTTAAAACTCAATTACCCTTCTTGGCTACACTTGATTTGCTAGATATATCATGTATCATGAATGATTTGATTCTGCATTTGCCATATTGGCCTCCAGTACCGTCCAAGATACCAAGTTATTGCCCCAAGTTTGATGGGAAATCTAAGGAAGATCCTCAAGCCCACATGATGACATATCACCTCTGGTGCTCGTCAAACTCATATGTGGACGATTCCATTCGTCTTCGTCTTTTCCAACGAAACCTTATGGGTGTTGTAGAAAAATGGTACATCGAGCTACCTCGAAGTAATATTCATGACTTCAATTTGTTAGCCATGGCCTTTCTCACGCATTTTCAACTACAATTTCGTTATGAAACAGACACCTATCTGCTCACATCTCTTAAGCAAGACACTGGAGCACACATCTCTGATCATATCCATGAATGGAGAAGTAGACGTCGATTGATCAAGTTCGAAATAGCTGATTAGTTGCTCACCGAATGGTTTACCAAATCATTCGTAGCCCCAATTGATTGTGATATAGCCATGGGTGGATGCCTCACTGAAGAGCAAGCTATTACTCATGCCCAGTTCTTGGACCTGGTCTACTCTTAGTCTGGCATTTTATATGAATTATTACCCAATGCTTTGCGGCCATCATCCAATCCCGCGACATTGAAGTCACCCACTGTCCCTCTTTTTGATGGAGTTATTAGTTCAGTATCGCAAGCCCCTGCCAAAACTTCTTCCAAACAAAAGTCGGTCTCAAATATTACTCCCAACAATTCATCTCAAAACTCTCTAGGCCCTGGTAAAAGCTTAGAGGTCCACGCTATCCAGTCTACCATAGCGGACAAATTCTCGAAAGGAAAAAAGAAAGGCAAAGGAAAGGCCAAAGCTGATGCCCCGAAATAGGGTCCTCCAAAATTGTCTACAGACGAATCATCGCAATGGAAACCTAAGTATCCTTGCCTCATTTGCGAGGAGGATCAATATACCAAGGATTTTCCACGACGATCCGAAGTTAGTCGATTGCTCAAGGGGACTCCTACTGTCCTTAGGGAGACCTTTCCATCTCAGCAGACTCAAATGGTAGACCAACCCCGATCTGCTTCCTCTAGATCTCAAGTGTTCATGATGAGCACACCCATTAATGTGGCTACCCGATCGAAGGATTATCAAACTCCAGCTCCCACAATAGGGAAAGAAAAAGAAGTTCCATCTTCTTCTTCTACCTCGAGTTTTGGCCCTCTGCAAATCGAGCGCCCTAACCTTGATTCTACTCTTTGGCCACCCTCTCGAGCTGTGCTAAGGAAATCCTCATACAATCCCAACACTCGAGCCACTTAGCATTACAATATTGTTGAATATTTGGCTAAGGCATAGTTAGCTATGTCATCTCTCGAGGTACACCAAAGCTACCCATCACAACGGAAATATTTGCTATCAGCTATCAGGGGAATCGATCCCACTGATTCTAATTTGATATGTTTCGATATAGAGAACCATGTTCCGAGACTCCCTCATCAGATTGCCTTTCTTATTCATGTAATCATTAATGAAAAGAACATCCACCGCATTGACATAGATGAAGGTGCTTCTACCTACATCATGTCAACTGCGTGCTGGAAGGCTATTGGTTCCCCTGCACTGAACTAGTCTCCGAACACATTGGAAGCTTTCGATGGGCGTGATTTGTGACCCTTATGTGTTTTACCCAACCTTTCCATCACCCTGGAAGGCAAGGAAATGGAAGTCGAAGTAGATATTGTTGATGCCAATCTCAATTATAATATTCTACTAAACCAAAGTTGGACTCATGCCATGCATGCCGTGGCCTCCTCTTTGTTTCGTGTGATTTGTTTTCCCCATCAAGGGAGTATTGTTGCCGTTGACCAACTGTCTTTCTTTGCTTCTTCCTCATCTAATGGCAATGTTCTGTATGCCAAGAACTCTGGTGCTCCCTTTGAGAGTGTGGGGGCAGGTCTTTCCAAATATTCTGCCTTAATGGGGATTTTTCCACTTCCACCTCCTCATGTTGCCTCTGTCAACATGATCTCGGTCAAATCTGATCCCTGGGTCATACCTGTGTCAGATCTAGTTGATGCTTGGGGTGACGTCATGCCGCTTAGTCCTGCCGAAGTTAATTACATGGAAATTGTTTCAACTGTGAACTCTGCATCCTGTGATTCTCATATCTCGAAGATCTCTCTCGATATGTATTCTTAATCCCCCTGGCTTGGCACTTTGGAATCATCCTATCCCTTATCTGAGACCTTCCTCGCTGATGAAGGTATCATGGAAATCATGTCTCTTGAGGAACCACCATGGCTCGATACCCATCATCGCTCTTCATTCCTGCGTCGCCCGATGGTCATGTCTACCTCTTTCGAAGAGTCCTCTTCTACATTTCCACCACCAACTGTTACTCATGAAGTATGGTCAGAAGGAAATTTGGGTAATATTACCCAAACGATGTCGATTGACATCTCTATCAAACCTGGTATCGTTGAACACATTCATATCAGGGTATCTTGTTCTCCAGATGAGAGCAAGACATGTACTCATCTTTTTCAAGAATTCCGTGATGTGTTTGCATGGTCTTACGAAAAAATGCTTGGCATTGATCCCAACATCGTGGTGCATGAAATACCAATGTATCTGGATACGAAGCCCATTCGCCAACGACTTCATCTGGTGCGCCCTAGAAAAGCTGCTACTTTTAAGGGCGAAGTCAAAAAGCTTCTAAAATTTGGATTCATTTATCCCATTCCCCTTACAGATTGGGTGTCCAATATTGTCCTAGTGAATAAAAAACAAGGCATGATCTGCGTTTGTGTGGATCATCGAGATCTTAATCGTGTCTGTCCTAAAGACAGCTATCCTACTCCCTTTGTCTGTTGCACCCTAGAAAGGCTGCTTCTTTTAAGGGCGAAGTCAAAAAGCTTCTAAAAGATGGATTCATTTATCCCATTCCCCTTACAGATTGGGTGTCCAATATTGTCCTAGTGAATAAAATACAAGGCATGATCTGCGTTTGCGTGGATCATCGAGATCTTAATCGTGTTTGTCCTAAAGACAACTATCCTACTCCCTTCATTGATCAAATCATTGATGAATGTGCTGGGAGCGATATTTTTTCCTTTATGGATGGTTTTTCTAGTTACAACAAGATCAATATCGCACTGGATGATCAAGAGAAGACAACCTTTATCTTCCCATGGGGTATCTTCTCCTACAAGATGCTCCCTTTTGGCCTAAAAAATGTTGGGGCCACATTTCAACGGGCAATGTCCTATGTGTTCCATGATATTTGTAACATTGTCTAACCTTACGTTTTTTTTTTCCCTTGGAAAAAGTCGTAATTTTCATTAATGAGGAAAATTACATTTTGCAGATGCCAACGACATATACTGCAATATGGGCTAGAAGCCTATCCTTGTGAGTTCAAACTAGATAGAGGTGTACTCCACGCAAGGAGACACTTCTCTGAGCTATGATCTTCAAAATTACTTATATACTTACTCTACACAGAGAGTGTCAAAAAATAACTGTCATGTGAAAATAAACTGCTTGATAAAAACTTCATATAAATATTTATATAAAGACAACACCGGAAAATATATATAGCAAAAATTTATATCAGCTCCCATTGAGCTTTCCTAATCTGATATCTCTATGAAAGGTCTATGATAATACTGATGGAAGGTTCCATCAATTTTCTCCAGTATACTCCAAGTGCCTATAGGCCTGTGCATTGCTTCCTTGGATAGTAGATTGGCAGTTGTGTTCCCCTCCCTATATATATGTTGACAAGTAAATGTGTCAATAAATTTATAAGTCTAAAAATTTCTTCCATGATGTGTCTCAGAGAAAAAGCATGACAAATTGTAACTTTGTTAATCCAATTGCATATAGTTTTTGAATCTCCAAATAGCTGTAAGTTTCTGCACTATTTTTCCAAGGCAAAGTGTATGGTGTATTTTGCTACTGAAAGCTCAACAAAATTGTTTGTCCCTCTGCCCATACCCATTTGAATTTTGTAAATATTATTTGATGTAATATGGAGGACAATTCCTCCCCCACAACCAATGTCTTGAGTTAAACCATCAAAGTATGCCCAAGGGTGGGATTGGTTTATGATCTCGGGGATGATATGCTTGGGATTTGGATTTGTTTCCTCCTCTGGTATTTGTTGGTAGTTTGCTAGGATTTGTGCAATAATGTTAAGGCA
>APFE030327009.1:34053-49202 GCA_000404065.3 Pinus taeda | reverse complement strand
TTCAAAGTATAAATAAGGAAGTTTTGGTAAAAGAATTAGATAATACTGATTCACCCCCCCCCCTCTCAGTATTATTGTTAACAAGAGAGAGAGAGAGAGAATAATGAAAGAGATCCAAAACTGAACTAAGAAAAGGTACCAACTGATCCTCAGAACCCTTTTTATCAATTAGGCCTCTATTTTCTTCATTTTCCATTATTTTCCTTCATTTTCCTCCTCACATGCAACCTGTGACTTTTCACCTTCCTTTTCTCCTAATTTTCATTATTTTTCATAAATACATGTGCCAAAAATGCCATTTTGCCTTTCCAAAGCCTTAACCATTGCCTTCGCCAATTTCCTTAGCAGTAATAAACCAATGAACACCCACACTAAGATGTCTTGCCCAATATTCATCTTGGAATAAGTGTCCCATCAATCGTGGTTACTATTTTGCCTTCATTAACTTTTATTACATGGAATTTTCACTAGGGTTGTTACAGAGCCGAGGAAGCAGGAAGCCCGAAAACTAGAAAGGCCCCGAAGCCCGGAATAAGTCGAGAGTTCCTATGCAAAGGATAGAGGCTAAGAGTGCCTAAGCAAAAGAAGAAGGTCAAGAGGAGATAGCCCCGTGTGGGTTTATGCTGCTATAGAATGGAGAGAGTGCAAAGAGGGTTGTGTAGGAGTGAATATTGTTGACTAGAATAGAAGGACGGATGTTGAAGGTTGTAGAGGAGAAATGAGCTAATATTAGGTAGATTGGTTGTAATCTACTGAGAACATCAGTTCCTTATCAAGTGTGGGTTGGAGCCTGCATACAAGGAGTTTGTGCTTCCATCTTAGTGGTTTTTTGAGGAAAGCTCGGTGGTTGGTGCCTCCTAAAATTTGGTGCTTACATAAACCCAAGGAGCTAAAATTTGGTGCTTGCAACAAATCCATGAAGTTGGTGCTTCATATGGTGCTTCTGGTAAGTTGATCATGTTTCTAGAAAAGGAGGGAGTTTGTGCTTCGTGCTAGTGGGTGCTAGCAAACAATCAAAGGGAGTTGGTGCTACCTGTGAGTGGTGGCTCACAAAATTATTGATGTAATAGAGAAGGCTCTCTTATTTTTACATCAATAACAAAACAATTTTTGGCAGTTTTTATCCCAGAAGGCTTTCCATGTTAAACCTTTGTGTCCAATGTGTATGGTTCTCATGGTGCATGTGTTCATGTGATGATTTATGTTGTTGCACATGATATATTGTTGATTTCTCACATGAATGGATGCTAAGTTTAAATTTTAAATATAAATTGGAAAAAAGTATTAATTAGCCTTAGTATTGATTCACCCCTCCCCCCTCTCCATATTAACATTGTTTCCAATAATTGGTATCAGAGCCTAGTTCCTTCAGGAACAGCTTAACCGTTTGAAGGTAGATCAAAGGGAAACAATGGCTAATAAAGGTTGGCTAACAGGAGAAGGGGATCCACTTTTAAATGGATCAGAGTATGTACTCTGGAATGTTAGAATGGAAGCATATTTAATGGATTTGGATGTTGATGTATGGTGCTCCTTATTGAATGGAGAAAATAGTGAGAAGAATGAAGAAGCCAAGGAAATCAGCATGAAATGGTTGTCTAAGCTAGATGTTGATAAAGTAAGGCATTGTAATTTAGTAAAGGAAATGTTGGACAGATTGCAATGTCTATATGGAGGATAAATCCATGCAACAACAGAGGAGTTTGGCGAACCCTATTGCTCAAGCAGTGAACATGAATCTGTGAAGGTTGTTGATAATGAAAAGAAGAGGAGGAAGAAGAATAAGAAGGCATGTCAAAGGAAATATACTCAAATATTGAAGACCCCTCTTCCATTGAGAAAGTTGTTGTTCATCACCCTCGAGAAGTTGATGGAGAATTAGAAGTGAGGCCATGTTTCTCAAAAGGTAATCTATTGTTCTGTGATAATTTTAAACAGATAGGTCATTTACACATTAGATGTACATACTCTTTTTCTAAAGCTAATGAAAATCATACATCTAGTTGTTACGAAGAGAGACCCACTTTATTAGCAATACAAAAATAGGGATCCTCTGAAGAAAATAAGAGTACCACTGGTAGTGATCAAGAAGGGGTACCCCTCAGACCTGTGGAAGACTCTATGGACATAGAGAGGAATTTATATCTATGTGGTAACTCAATTAGCACCTTTGATAGTGAAGGGAAGGATCTGAATGAAAGGATATACTTGAGAAAGAGGTTGATCTCTGCTCTAAAGGAGATCAAGGATTTGTCAAAGGCTAATCTCACACAAAAGGAGAAGTTTCTTAATTATAAGCTTGAGAATGAAGATTTTGAGAAAAATAATAGTTGATCTTAATGCTCAACAAGAAGAGACTAGCAGACTAAGTTGGAGGCAAACAATTAAGTTAGATGAAAGAGAAGCTTACTGTGAGAGACTACAAGCTGGAGCAGTCTCATTGATACATGATCTATAAAAGAAAAATAAAGAACTGTCTCAACATCAGAGGCTTGGGGAGAGCAGGAAAACCATGGATGAGGTGTTTTTTAAGCAAATATCCCCTCTCATCAAGGTTGGTTTGGGTTTTAAAGAATAACCAAGCTCTAAGGAGGAAAGGGCTGAAAGGTCAACCAGCCATGTAAGGGTAGTTGAAAATCCCAACAACAACAAAGGAAAATAATTTGTTGGACATCAACAGCAACGAAGGAAGAAGCAACAGTAGGGTTCTCAACAAAAGCATCAAAGAAGAATAAATAATAGCCAAAGGAGGCAATAGCAGAAACATAGGATTTCTCGAGGTAGAAAATCAAGCAACCATGGAAGGCACATGAATAACCAACAAAAGTTCTTTCACTCTCGAGTAAAAATCCTTCAAAGAAAAGGTATATCCTTTTATCAAAATCATTTTCATGGTTATTGGTTTCGTTGCAATAATTATGGGCATAAATCCATACGCTATAAATGGCATTCAAGAAAACAATATATGTTGAGTAGAAATAGCCCAAGAATGTGTAAAGTGGCTAGGAGAAGGAGTGTTGGCAGGAGTAGAGGCGTTGGCAAGATTGTTGTCAGTTATAGAAATTCCTTTGCCCCATTCCCAAGTAATGTGGAATGTTACAGAATCCACCTCTCATCATATGCATGAAAGTGTAGCAGCTTAGGTTTTGAAGAAAAAAGGAAACATTAGAGAAAAGGAATACAATTTTTTCTTTAGTTCTCTATGTCAAAAGAGAAAGTTGAAAAGAGGAGGAATAAATCAAAAGAAAACCAGGAAGAATGGTCCTCTTACCCTTGTGGTGGACCCCTCTAGAAGGCATAAAGTTAATGCTTATGTTTGGATTTGGCCAAAGAAGGTTTGGAAGAAGAAAGAGGACAATTTTCTCAAGGGGAGAAAAACCTCTCTTTCTTTTCAGTGAAAGAATGGCCTCAAGGGAGGCTGAATAAGTCAGATGCTAAAAGCTAGAAGGAATAGACAGAGAAGTACATCTAATTGTTGAAGGTATGATTGAGTCCCTTGTTGATTATAATAATAAATTGGTTTAATTCAAATGTATCAACATAGCAAGAGAAAGGTAAAAGCAGCCAGCATGATTTCAAGGGGAGTACAAAAAAATACCCTATGTTGTGGAAGAAGAGGATGAGTTGAAGCTCAAGTGTGGAATGACAAGAGGCCCACGGTTAAGTTACGTCCACAGGATCAGTCCCCATGCAGATTCAAAGAGACTAGAGAGCATTGGCTCAGGGGGAGTTACTTTAGTAGCAGTAGTAGGAAACATTTTTTAGTCTCAGGAAGAAAAATTGCTTAGAAAATGAAAAGTTTGCATCTTCAGTGAAATACCCTCATTTCATTTAAGTTGTGAATTTGATTTTACCTAGAATTATTGTGTTCATAAAGCACAATGGGTATAAAATTTGAATGTCCTTTAGCTTTCAATTGGTATTGCTATGTCAATTGGTGGTCTAGATTCATATGGAGTAGCCTTTTTATGTAAGTGGCATTTTTTTTTAGAAAGAGCTATAAGAGGTTGCCTCGTATAACATCCAATTTGTATCAATTTCTTGGTGCAATCAGTATTATTTAAGCAGCATTGCATCTTTGGAATAGCATGATCTTAGGGGGAGTAATTTGATTAATGAAGATGTTCAGGAGGAGAGAGTGTAGTCTCAGTAGTAGTGAAGAGCAATCTCAATGCATCACTAATGGTTGGTATTTGCATACACCGGCAATACCATGAGCAATTTTATTTGGTATCAGATTATGCTTAATTGATATAAAATATGCATTGCAGAGAGAGTATTAATCTAGGAGCCTAAGGTGATTAGAATTAGAGGATTAATAAAAAGGGAGGCAGTATATGTTCAAGGGGAGCATATCACATATGTCCAGTTTCTAGAGCAGCATAAACTATCAGCCCTTGAAGAGAAATCTATAGAGAAGAATGTACATCAGCAGTCAGACCCTTTGTCACTGACAATTATTGATTGCATGGGGGAGAAAAGGTATCTTGTATCCTTTTTCCATTGATGTAAAAGGGGGAGAGAATTATGGGAGAGCAAGTTGTAATGGCCCATCCAGAGGAGAGAAAGTCATTGGTGGCTTGTGCAAAGAGAAGTGTGGAAGCAACATGAGGATTGGCCATCAATGTGGAGAAGTGATGAGGTGTTTCCATCAATGCCAAAGGGATAGATTTTTGGACAATTAGCATTGTCACAATGGCTAGTGGAAGTAAGTGTGTTGGCATTGATGTCAACAGTCATTCTGGTAGATGTGTTGGGAATTTGGCATCGTCTGATAGTTGACAAGAGTGTTGTCATTGATGTTAACCATACTAGCATGGATGTTTGTGGCAGCAGATTTGGATTTGATTTCCACTATCCTAACTATGATGGTAACTAGGCTAGCATTGATGTACTTGTTGTGTCAAGCTCAAGAGGAGTCCCATGGTTGTTGTAGTATTATATAGAGGATCATCATAGTAGTAGGCTTAGTGGATAAGCCATAAAAACATGACTATGTTAGCTAGGGAGTCCCGGACTTTGGAGAGGATTATGTCTCAAGATACCAGCTCTATTACTCCTCAAAGTGGCATAGGTTGTGATTTCCTTGAAAAACCTCTCTAATGGCATGTGGAACCCTACAAAATTCCCCAGAAGAGTTGTTTCTAGAAACAAGAAGAAGGGTAAAGGTGCAAAGAATATCAGAGATTTTGAAACCATTTTTTAGGTAGAAAATGGGCTCAAAGACTACATCAAAACTCATCAATTGGAAAGTCCTCTAAAATAGCTTTCCAACGGTATAAAGAAGTCTACAAATGGCCTCCTAGATCAAAAGATTGAGGTAATAAAATTTGGGCCTACAAGAGTCGAAAACCCAAAAGGTTAGGATCCCTAAGAGTTAGAGCCTGTAGGTTCATTTAAAAAGGATATGGGATTATAGTGAGTTAGGGAAGAAAGAAGCTCTGAATCTCGAAAGGCTCGAAAACCTAGAATCCTGAAACGTCAAAGCCTAGAGGTTTATTTAGAGTCAGGGAAGCAGGAAGCGTGGAACCCCAAAATGTCCAAAAGCCCAGAACCCTGGAAGGCCTGGAAACTCAGAATCCTGGAAGGTCAAAGCCTAGAGGTTTAGTTAAAAATGCTACATGATTATAGTGAGTCGGGGAAGCAAGAATCTTGAAACCCTGGAAGGCCCGGAAACCCGGGACCTGAAAAGGTCGGAACTTCATAACCTCTTATTAATCGAATCCCTTAAAAGCGTCATGGTTGCAGGGAGTAGGGATTTTAGAGGAAATTTCTTACAAAACCAAGGATTGAGGGACCCTTTGTCTCTCCTGCAATAGGACACATGGCAACATTTGATTGGATCTCAGGAGCTTATGGTGGTAGATGATGCCACCATAACATGGTTGTATGGTGCACATGTGGTAGTCAAATTCACATTTTTTTGGTGGCCTAATGGGCCAAATTTAGGTGACACATGTCACCACTCAGGAGGTGTCACATGGGTTTGATGATTTATGCATGATATCACCCTTTTAGTATACCTCAGAGGTCAGAAATCATGTAATCTCTTTCTAAAATAACTTTGCAAAGGACAAGGAACTTCGAGCAATGTGTTGGTGGTAGGTCATGTAGTCTATATAATCGAGGGTGTAGAGCATGTACATAAGGAGATAGGCCCCTGATAGGACCCTAAAGGACTTACCACCTAAGTGCTCAGTCGTCAATCACAAGACCCAGTCCTATGGTGGAAAATCAACAAGAGCTAAAGAAAAAGGGACTAGTGGCCAAGCCTAGAACCCAGTGAGCCTGTAAGAACTTGAGAATTTCTATTAATAATAGATACGGGATGTGGGGATCCATGATTGAAACACAGAGGTGTATGAAGGATGAATGATTCAGCAGATAAGAGTAAATGCACGCATAATATTTAGTGCCACTGGAGTAATGGGGACTATAGATATCACTGAGTCAAGGTAGCAAGGACCACGATCTACGAAGAGGATTAATGGGCATGTAATCAACTAAAGAAATCCATCCCTGATCTTGTGTACACACTTCATTAAATTAAATGAAGAACAGAACCCTAAGGATACGAGATTGATTACAAAAGGAATAGAGCCATGATGGAGTACATTATGAGCATTGAGATCAAATGAATAAGCATGGGGAGCCTCGTTGGAGTGTGTAGGTTGACTGAGGATTTATTTCTCAACATGGAAAATCTTAGGATCCCATTCCCAATGTTTAATGTGGTTGAAGATATCAGGAAGTTTGATGTAATAACAGCTTGGACATCCATGCAAGATTTTGGGTAGCATGAATGGAAATGTGTAATGCACAGTAGAGACAACATCATGCCCAGTGCAATAGAGGGACAAAAAAGTGAAGCGTAATTGAGAAAATGGAATGCATGCAACATAGTTGAGTGTGAGATGTGGAGATCTCTATGTGTGAGAGCATTGTTGAGGAGAGGCCAAGTGTTCCTGCATTGTAGGAGAGAGCTGAGAGCATAAAGCTTTATGTGAGGGCTGTTGAGAAGAGGTTGAGTGAACTTGTGCTAAAAAGAAGAGGATGAGAGTTCCTATGCATGGGATAGAGGTAGAGAGTGTCTAAGCATAAGAAGAAGGCTAAGAGTTGAGAGCCCTATTTGGGTGTATGATGATGCAGAGGGAAGAGAGTGTAGAGAGGGTTGTGTATGAGTGATTTTTGTTGAGCATAATAGAAGGTTGAATGTTGAAGGCTGTAGAGAAGAAAAAAGTTAGTATCAGGTAGATTGGTTGCCATCTACAAAGAACATTAGTTCCTTATTGAGTGTGGGGTGGATCCTACATACAAGGAGTTGGTGTTTCCATCTTAGTGGGTGTTTGAGGAAGGCTTGGGGGTCGGTACCTCCTACAAGTTGCAACTTACATAAATCCAAGGAGTTGCAAGTTTGTGCTTGTAACGAATTCATGAATTTAGTGCTTCATATGGTGCTTCTAGTAGGTTTATCAAGTGTCTACGAAAGGAGGGAATTGGTGCTTCCTTCTAGTGGGTGTTAGAAAGCAATCAAAGGGAGTTAGTTCTTCCTGTGTGTTGTGGATCACAAACAGATTGATGTAATAGAGTAGGTGCTCTTATTTTTACATCAAAAACAAAATAATTTTTAATGGTTTTTCTCCTGGAAGGGTTTCCACGTTAAACCTTTGTGTCCAATGTGTATGTTTCTCATGGCACTTATGTTCATGTGATGATTTATGTTGTTGCACATGATATATTGTTGATTTATCACATGAATGGATTCCAAGTTTAAATGTTAAATATAAATTTGTAGAAAAGTTTGAATTAGCCTTAATATTGATTCACCCCTGCCCCCAGTATTAACATTGTTTCCAACATTGGCAGGGTTCCCTGCGATGGTATTGGCAAGGTACCTTTGTGTATGCTATATTTGCATTTTTTAGTCATATGGTTGGAATAAATACACTTTGTTTATTTATAATATAGTTGGAATTAAAACACATTGATCTTGTATACGGATGGCATCATTTTTCATCTGTGGTATGAATGCACAGTATCTATGGACTGAGAGCCATTGATTAGTATGACCTAGAGAACCCACGATTAGCATGGCCTAGTGGTCAGAAGGGCCCAGTGATTAGTAGTGCCTAGTGGTTAGCATGGCCCAGTGGTTAGCAGTGCCTGGTGGTTAGTACTGCCCAGTGATTAGCAGTGCCCAATGGTTAGCAGTGTCTGGTGGTTAGCATGGACCGGTGGTTTGTATGTTGGCATTATGATGCATGTGTTGTCCTTGATGGAAACTCACTTGTATATGGTAACTAGATAAATCTATAGGACATATCAGAGGTGACAGAATGATGGAACACAGAGATAGCAGAGGTGACAGAATGATGGAACACAGAGATATCAAAGGTGATAGAATGATGGAACACAAAGATATCAAAGGTGATAGAATGATGGAACACAGAGATATCAGAGGTGAAAGAATGATGGAACACAGAGATATCAGAGGTGACAGAATGATGGAATAGAATAATGGTCAAAGGTTTGATACAGGGATATTTTGTTAGTGTTGTCCTTAAGAAGTAACCTACCTGATGAGTTGTCGTTGATGAGAACCTATTTGATGAATGGACTACTTGATAAAGGTATGAACAGGATGTGAAAAAATGTAGGGAAGTTCAGAGGAATCAGTTCAGAAGTGATGTATGATGGCACTCACATTGTAACAAGTCAATTCAAAGGTAACTGAGTAATGGCACAAAGCAACAGAATGATGGAAAAAAGGATTACAGATTAGAATCAAGCACTTGAATAAAAATAAATTTTTAAGTTGTATTAAGTTGTCTTAGGTTGTATACATTGTTTCACCTAGTCCAAGTAGCATATACAAGTGGGTACATAGAACAAAAGGAGTGTATACGTATGCACACACTTTCACAAGAAGAAAAGCATGTATGGGATAGAAAATTAAGGTTAAATAATACCAAGGGTCCATACCATGTTATTAGCCCAAAATATTGAGCGAAAAAACGGTTACTTCATCCTGTCTAGGAATACCACAGGTTACAAGTGTTGTTTTGGTCTGAGGTATTGAAAAATTCTCTAAGTATATAAGGAGGAGAAGATCAAAGGGCTAAGGACACAAGTAATGAATATCTTATGAAGAGTTAGATCAAAAGAAAATATGCATTTTATGGATTTCTCATGCTTTGCTTGATCTAGACTAAGTATGAACCTGAGTTTTTGATGATAGATGAGATCTAATGATGGATCGGGATAATAAGACCTGAAATGACTTATCATTATGTGATATGATAATGGATAGACTAGATCTAAGTGATAACAAATGTTTTATCCTATAAATGCTATGATATGGGTATATTTGAAGTCTGGAATAGCTGCGAAGTTATAAGTTATTATTTGCAGATCCATACGCTAGTTCGCCTTGGTGAAGGCGCGTATACACGTTGGTTCGACTCATCCAAGTAGCATATGCAGAAGAAAATTTTGTTGTTCAGGGATGGTTGATCTATCCTATCAGAGCTACTATTTTATTGTTGTTTGTCAATGATGTCTTCTTTGGATCTCAAAGTAAAACTGATTGTATAAGGATATTGAGTTTGGTTGATTGATTGATTCAATTAGAAGGGTGATATTTGCTACTATCTGTTTAGAACTTTGTAATATGACAGTAGATATTTGGAATGTCTTTGGGAGTATAGTTTATGGTTCAGAAGTTTTATGATTCAGTATCTTTAGAGAGATACGTAGGTTGGGTTACAGAAAGTAACATATACATGCAGGTTGGCTTCATTGAAGTAACGTCTGCATTCTAACATATGATTTTTGAGGTTGCAATTGTTTATGGTTGTTAATGCAATGTTTTGGGTTTAGATCTATGTACTGGTTATAGTGATCTAACTGTTCCAGTTGATTGGTTGAAGTTTGATTAAGTATCAACTGATTTTGTTTTTCATTGTTTGATTCAGATGTGTCAGAGGTTTCAGTGGTTGATTCAGAGATTGATCATTGGGTTTTAGTTATATTCAAATATTGATGATTGAGTTTCAAAGTTGATGAGTTTCAGTGATTGATTGATGCAGTTGTGTTTGGTGGTTGTAGCATAGTGGTGATTAGTTTTGAGCTTCAATGTTATTGATGGGTCCAGTATGAAAATTTGATGAAATGTGGCCTACATATTGTGTTGATGTGTACCAGCAGTATCCAATATAAAAACTTATGAAGCATGGTCCCTGGAGGATACTGAGGGTTGGAGCCTTCAGTGAGGAAATCAAATATTTATGCCAGTAGTAGCTGGTTATTAGATCAGGAGGTTGGGGCTCCCTTCCAATAGTAGCTATAGAATGAGTGAAGGTTGTAGCCTTCTGTAGGTGGGTGCCTACGTACTGGTAAACATATTAGCCAATACAAGAGCTAGGGGGTTGTATCTTTCTTCCAGTAGCAGCTGGAGAACGAGAGAAAGTTTCAGCCTTCTGAAAGTGGGTGCCTATGTACTGGTATGAGTCTGCACTAGTATAATATTGTAAATAGGTTTTTCTTATATTAAAAAGAAGAAAGAGACAACAAAAGCAGGTGGCTTTCTCCCACATTGGATTTCCACCTTAAATCTTGGTGTTCATGTGTGTTGCTTATGAGTAATGTTTTATTTATTATAACACATGGTTAATGTTTATCTAATGGTTAATAAAGTACTAATGCACCAGCTGAAGACAAACATATGATGGATTAACTGAATTGTAAGTTCACTGGATATACGCTAATTGTCTTAAGAACAGTTGCATGTACACGCAAGTTCGATTCAATAAAGTTGCGTATAGAAATCTAAATATGAAATCTAAAAAGTTTATTGATTTATAAATATTGATTCACCCCCCCCAACCAGTATTTTTCCCAACAAATGGTATCAGAGGAGGTCCTTTGGCAGAAGCTTGATCGCTTGAAGGAGATCAGTCGAGACAATGGGAAAGAAGGAAAAGAAGAAAGCACCTCAGAAGAAGAAGACATATCAAAGGAATAGTGACAGCAGGTGTGACTACTAGTTATTAGGTGGAAGCAAGTATTTAGATTTAGAATCACCTCAGATTGAAGTTGAACAAGAAAAATAAGTATTAGGTACTATTTTTTGGTCTTCTAGTGATACATTTCTCTGTTCATGCAATATTGAAGATAATGAAAGTGATAGTGAAACAAATGAATTTGCTCTTATGGTTGAAAGTGAAAGAAATCTAATAGAGACAGAAGTTAAAAGGCTCACAAATAAAATTAGATATCAACAAGATCTATTTGACAAAACGAAGTGTACCTTCAAAGAAGAAGTTACCAAGTTAAAATCTCAGATGGAGGAAGAAAACAAAGTAAGGAAGCAGTACAAGGAAAAGGAATATCAATGTCAAAGGTTGCAGGATGAAGTGACATCATTGAGAAATGAAGTAGATATGAAGGATATAGCAATCAAGAAACTTAAAGATAGATCTAGTTACTATGAAAGTCTTGAAGCTGAGCTTGTCTCTCTAAAAGAAGATCTTGAAAATTCAAATAATAAGAATGAAGAACTACCTCAAGTAGATGAACAACAATAAAATGAGATTCTCAAATTAAAACAAGTGGAAGAATGAAGAAAAGTTGAAGAAATCATGAAGAAGTAGTATCTAGAAAAGGAAGAGCAGTATCAAGTTGAGGTAAATATCCTAAAAGGCAAATTAGAATAAAAGGATAAACTTTTACGACTTCAATACAGTACTAAGGTTTTGGATAATATTATTAGTAGCCAAAGGTCTCCTACCATCAAATCTGGTCTTGGTTTTCGTGAAACTATTAAAGGTGAATCTAGCTCACAAACTGAGGCAAGGAACTCTAATGAAAAATATGAAATGCTCAACAAGGAGATAAGAGGTCAACCCCATCAACAACCAAGGAAAGAAAGTCTTCAAATAAAATCATTTACTCCTAACAATGGAAGTGTTAATCAATTATTTCCTCTGATGAATAATGTTGAATGTTTTAGGTGTCATAATTTTGTACATGTTGCAGCTAGATGTAGAAGTAGAATGTTTCAAGCTAATAACCATCTCACAGAAAGATCATCAACTTCTAGGTACTTTAAGGTTGTTTTTCTTGCAATATATTTGGTCACAAATCCATTGATTACTATAGAAGGAATATGAAATATATAAGATGTAATTCTTGTAACAATTTTTGGCATATAGCAAAAGAATGTAGGGACAAGTCTATGGATCATCGTAGGCAATATGGTAAGCAATCAAATAAGCAGACTTCTATCAGAAAAATTTGAAAAAGATGAATCCATCGAGAATCGAGAAAAGGAAGATCAAATAAGGTGTGATCTTGCTCTCTGCACATTCAAAGACAAAGATGATAGTGGATGTGCTCATCACATGACTGGAGACAAGAGAAAATTGGATTCTCTGATGAAGAACCATCATGGTAATGCTATTCTTGGAACTGATGTTTCAGCAAAAGTTCTAGGACCAGGTACAGTCAGAACAGACTTGGGAGGAACTAAAATTA
Organism: Pinus taeda; assembly: GCA_000404065.3. Taxonomy (NCBI): domain Eukaryota; kingdom Viridiplantae; phylum Streptophyta; class Pinopsida; order Pinales; family Pinaceae; genus Pinus; species Pinus taeda. Next base: position 36,668 of record APFE030327009.1, on the reverse strand, counting down.
TAAAATTTCAGTGTTCTAATTTTCATACGCAGATATTATGCAGCAAGTAGCGTATATACGCAAGTTAGAAAGTGCAAAGTCGTGTATATGTTGGTTCGATGAAGAAGCAGTGGGATAGACTCAGAAAAGGGGTCTGATATGGTTCAGTCAATTATCAATTGTCTTCTCCATTTTGATGGTTGATGCTTATAGTTTCTGGATGTTATTTAGAAGTGTTATATACCCTCATAAGTTTGATGGCTTAATGTATAACTGGTTGATGATGATGCATTGATGATTCTTACTGATATATGCAATGATCATATTTGACAGTGAACAGTTGGCACAAGTTTAGGGGGAGAATATGTTATTCATTGTTGGCATTATGTTTAGAAGTCTTCTGTACATAATGATTCTTATCAATGGTGAGGATGCATATGTTGTTGAAGTGTTTAAATGATACATCATGTTATGTTGCGGTCATGGGTTGCCTGTGATGAAATCTCAGATGATACTTATATTTCTTGGGCCACATAGTTGTTATTCAGATCAAATTTAATGATGATTCAGATGATTCTTTTGATGATGCATATAGTACATGTGTTATGTTTCTTACAAAGTGATCTTCATAAGTTCAAGGATAAGAACAAAGTTTGAGTACACATATTCATTATTTGATGATGTTAAGTATGTTTTTGTCATCATGCCTTCAAAGATGCATAAATTTCATATGGTGCAGTTATGGATGAGGATTCCTATAGTTCTTGGCTCTCAAATGATATATTGTTTGAGGATTGATGTTTTTTTTGGTATCAAGAAAGCTTGACAAATGTCTATGAGTTCATGGTTTGCTTTTCACTTTTATGAGAAACTAGATACATATCGTTATCTCTAGGATGGATACATATTATGTTGGATACATGGATGATTACTTAAATTACACATTGGTAAATAATGTTGGTTGGCCAAGAGAATGGTCTTATTGCGGGTTTCATGAAGACATAGCTATTTGAAGACATGGATATTCAGAGACATGGCTTACTTAGTCACATAATGATGATGACTTCTTACTTTATGATGATAGGTTTGATTCTCACATATGTTGATTATCATGGTTGATGCTTATTAGATGTGCGATGTTGAAAAATCCCTAGTGAAGAAAAATGGCTGATATATTGAGGATTGTTATGGAAATATCATACAGTTCTTGGTACGATGATGATGGTATAGTCATGGATGATGACTATGGTGTTTTCACATACATATGATATGATGTGAATGGTATTGTGTTACTGCTTGGAGATATGACATATGCTTAGTTGATGCATGGAAGGCTATTTTAAGGCTTTTTCTACTAAGGAAACGGAGCAAGTTGATCTTGTTGAGATCAAGAGGATGAGTTGATATCTATATACCGCATACTTTGTCACAGGTTGATGATATTAAAGGTACATTGTCTTATCTTATGAACTGATGATGGACATATACAGGTTGTTGTTATGGATGTTGCTGACAGATGCTTATGGTGCAGATCATATATGGTGTATGATATTTGTTGATGACTATCATGGTCTTGTTTAGATATTTGGTCTTTGTTATAAATGTCATGTATATCATTTGATTTAAAGTTCATATAAATATCTATGATGTAATAATTGTCATATTCAGTCATGTATGGACTTTTGAGATCATGTCAAATATGCAATCCCACTTGGTTGAGTGGTTGAGTCATTTGGTGTATCCCCACTTGACTGAGCGATTGATGTATGTATGATTCATTAGTGATAAGAAGGTCATTATAGATTCATGTTATTATTGGGCGCAGGATCCCCCAAGGCAAGTTTTGGGGCTTAAAGCCCAAGTTCTGACTGAGTCCGATGTAAAGACTCTGCAATTTGTAGGCGTGGAGCGCGAAGTTGTAATTGAGTCATAGGGCTTTCCACCCTTAATTTTGTAATGTAATGTCAGCTTGAGAGTCTATCCATGGTCCGTGGACCACGGGATTGTATAAATAGAGTGAGGCTCTAAGTTGTAGAGACATCGAATTAGATCTAAGAATCTAAGAAGAAGATGAAGCATTGAGTCTAAGTAGAAGTGTAAAGTCGTGTCTTGGGTTGTAGAGTAAGAGAAAGCTCTACAGCTGAGTGTGCAGAGGCCTAGTAGTCCGCAGCTTAGTGCACGGACCCCTACAACTGAGTGCGCAGGGTGAGTCGAGTCTATAACCGATTGAAGAAGTAATAAAGAAGAAGTTTCATATCAATTCTGTGTATCTTTTTCCTGTTTGTGAGAGATTTTTCGGCGAAAATCACATGAAATACCATTTGTCGACGCGTTTCGAACCAACCAGTGTGGTTCATCGTCAGGACAAGTTGAAGAAACATATCCAACTTAGCATGTTAAATAGTCTGAGCAGAGCCTCCAACGGCTAACTTGACCAATGGTTAGTTTGACTCTAGGACCGGGGTCAAAATTATTTTATTAATTTAATTAGTTATATTCAGGACCAATCCCTTAAAAATATATATAAAAATATATAAAATATTTTTAATTGGTGTTTAATTCAAAAAGTATTATTAAAAATTATAAGTTAATTAGTATTTAAATGGAAAATTAGTTACATAAAGGACCTTATAATA
>APFE030327009.1:976-33525 GCA_000404065.3 Pinus taeda | reverse complement strand
AAATAAATAAATAAAACGAGAAAAATAATATTGAGTTAACTAAAAAAAAATTAAAATAAAAATAAAAATAAAAATTAAAAATAATATATATATATAGATGAAAAAAAAAACCCTTAAGAGGAGGGCGGAAAAAACGACTAGGAAGAGAGTGCTGGGACCCAACACCTACTGATTTTCCAGCCATCCTCTCTATTGAGATTGCTTGGCCTCTTTTCAATCTCAAGCACTTCCCTAAATTTTCGATGATGGAAGTGCGAAACCTTAGCAATAACACTAGCCTCCTCAATACAAACATGATGATTGGTTTTCTCAACATGTTCAGCTAAAGCGGAAGACTTAGCTCTCCTATGCTTAAGGTCCACTACATGCTCACTAATCCTTTGATTAATGGAGCGACAAGTCTCCCCAATATAGGGGGTCCCACAGGAACAGGGGATAATATAAGCACCTTTCATATCCTTAGGGTCGATAGGATCCTTCACTGATCTGAGGGACATATGAATGGTGTTCAAGGGCCTAAAGGTCACAGGGATACTATGCTTCCTGAGAATCCTTCCAATCTTATCAGTGGTCCCCTGAACATATGGAAGATGGACACCTGGAATTCATTCCTTCGGTTCCCTTTTAGTCAGATAATTCTTGGTAGCTTTAAGGAAAACCTTCTGACCCATGTATCTACTATAACCATTCTCAACAAAGACATCAAGAAGATGGGATTTTTCATTCTCAAAACTCTTCTTGTCCGAGATCCTTAGGGCTCGAGTAGCAAGGGTATTGAGAACACCCATCTTTTGAGTCGAGAAATGGTGGGAACTGGCATGAAGATACTGCTCCGTATGCATTTTCTTCTGAAAAAATCGATGGGCGAGGGAACCATCACTATTCTTAGAAATAAGAATATCAAGGAATGGAAGGCATCCATCAACTATATATTGAATGTGTTGGGTATAAATTGCAATTCCATTGTTTAAATGTGATGTGAACTCATATGATTGTGTTAACTAAGAGAATATAAGATAAAGTATCTGTTTACGTGAAGTTAACTAACAATTATAAGAACATAAGTAAGATCCGTTGTGTAACTTGGGGAAGTAGAGCAGATCACTACCTTAGCAGCGTGAAAGAACCTCAACCCCTGGGTAGAACTGCGTGAAGGTGATTCTAACAAGTCATGAAGGTCTCGCAGGTCAGGACAGTGCGTGAAGTGACCTGCACGAAGTCGTTCCTAGTTGGACTAAGTCAACTCCTCAGACATCTCAGGGGTGCAGAAACTTGGTTCTAGCATCCCCCCATACTGCTTCAGGTGAGACCTCAGTCCGCGCTCCAAGGGTTGTTGCCGAAAGGGCCAGTAGTACAGGGATTTGTTTGGCTAATTAACTCTGAACATGGGTCAGGCCCCATCAAGCCAATAAATAGTCTTGTTCTTGGGACCGAAATCTGCATAGAGATGTTTGATGTCGCATCACTGGAATCCAACTAAGAAGGAAATTGAAGGCTAGTTGGATAGGAAAATTCACAGATTCGCAGCGCAGGAGAACAGGAGTCGCGACTATTGAAGGAAGAGTGGTTATATTATTACCTGTACATAGAGATCCACAAAATTTTCTTCACATCTTCCCTACTGAGTTGTACAAGTGGATCGTGAAGCTAGAAGATAGCCAAGGAAGGTGAAAGCTTGATGGTCCTATTGTGTGGACCCCAGTGTTGGTGCATAGATTGGAAGCATCAGAAGATAAGATCATGCATGTTATTGATCACTGGCTCGATCAGATTATAGGAGTATTCATCACTGAATTCGCGGTAGACACTTCAGTCAGCTATAGCGAGGCAGAACAACGCTTCCTCAAAGGACCGCGAGGTAAGTACGTAAAGTCCCTGAATACTTGGATTAAAATTTTATTGTGTGAAAAGAGGATTATGCAACTACATTGATGTTGGAGGCTACGTGAAGTGGAAAAACCTACATGAACGAAGGCAGTAAGGGACTAAATAATAGCCCTTTAATTTCACCTCCGCGAGATGAGGAGGAGCTTGTGAAGGTATCTCTGTGAAGTGTGATCCATTTGATAAGGCAAAGGATTCTACGCATGCCACATCCACCCACACCACCACCAGTTTCACCATCATCATCTCCATATTTGCCCGTACCACCTCCACCACCACCACGTTTTAATATGGCAAGCTCGATAAAGTTGCTTGTGTTCAAGGGAGTAGGAAATGAAGATCCGGACCAATTTTGGTTCGTTGTAAAAGTCATATGGGAAGCGTAGGGAGTTACAGATGATAATATCAAGAAATAAACATTGGTTAGCACTCTGTAGGCTCTCCCATTGACCTGGTACATCAAGCACTCAAGTGATAATCCGTATGCGGGAATCACGGTTATCCAAGTTGCGCTAACTAGGGATTTTAGCAGGCCGAAGTCAGAAGTGCAGTCGATCATTGGGTTCAAAGAGATCATGATGCTGGCAAGTGAGACTCCTTGGGAGCTGGATCAAAGGCTGAAGTGCACGATTCGCAAAGCTAACATGACTTTGATGGATGGATAACACCACGAATGGTTTATAGCATTACTATCACTGCATTTGAGGAACGCGTTGTAGTAGCAAAGGTTAACAACTCAGGCAGAGGCTTTAGAGATCATAATGAGGCTACATGAGACCCTAATACAGGATCCTAACCTAGGAGTTCAGTAGATCCACATGCAGTTGAAAAATTTATGCCTTGAGATGCATAGTCTAAAACAAGATAGAACAGTCCACCCAGAAGCACACGAAGATGTGTGGTGTGTGAAATGCAAAGGTCAAGGTCATGATAAAGACCATTGCCCAGTATTCGCAAATGTATTGACAAAATCTATGAGCTCTGAGAAGTTCTCTTGGTGTAGAGAAACAATGGGCATTTCAGGGCTGGAAAAATGACTAAGCTCTCTTGTGCCCCCCTGTGGAAAGAAAACAACAAGTGGGAGATTGTTGGGTTGTGTTTATTATTCTTCACGGACTAACCTACGTAGTGAACCGGGGGTTAGAGGGGGGCGGAGCCCCTCCTTCGCCGCGCCGATTGCGCAGCGGGGGGTCACAGGGGGCGGCAACCCCCCTTGTCCGGGGGGTTTGAGGGGGGCGGTAGCCCCCCTTACGGGGTTCGGGGTAGCGCCCCAAGAAAAAAAAAATTGGACCCTATATTAGGTTGGGGCGAACCTACTATGGTTTTCAGTCCATGGTTTTGGATGCGATGGTTTTTCGGTCCATGGTATTGGATGCTTCGGCATGTATAAATATGTATTGTAACATTGAAAGGAACATAATGAAAAATCAAGTTGGTAGTCTCGATTTTGAGATCTAGTGGGAAATCTCTGTGTATATGTGTTTTATGTGTTATGCTCTCACATTTTTATTTTTCCTGTGATTTAGAATTCGTATGAAGGTAATTTCTGTACGGGGTTAAAATCTACAATTACCTCACGGGAGGGGGGTCAACGCCGTTAAGATCGAAAGTGCAAGTAGGACTGAGCATGACACCTGCTCTCTGGTGTGCGATTTGTCAAATAGGGGGAAAGCATGCTACAGACAACTGCCATTTGTTGCAAAAGTACACGTAGAACTCACAACAGTTGTTATGTAATTTCTGTAGATCGATGGGACACGATGAGCACACATGTAGAAGTTATGAGCTAATTATGGATAGAACTTCCACCTATAGGGTTTAGGCTGAAACGCGGCCCTTAGACCAAAGTGTAGGGATGGCACAAACCAGATTCCAGGGGTGCGAACGAGGCTGAGATGGAGGAGGACCTGGGATAGGTCACGGACAACTGATATGCTACAATTGCAGAGGGTCGGGACATTATGCCTATGATTGTACAAAATCCAACATGTCCATCATGTCTGTAGTGTACCTTGTTTGATCATGAGATGGAGGATTGTCCTACGGTGATAGCTAGGCTACGTGACAAGGGAGCACTACCACCTCCCCCAACTTAGAACCTACAAATGATGAGGTCTGAGCCATGTGAGGAAGACCCCAATGTGAACATTGTGCCTTGAAGTGGAATTACGATGGGAGATGATAAAGGAAAATAGCTAGAAGATAATGCTTGGGTTCACAAAGCTCAGGTGAAGGAAGCAGAGTTTGATTTGGAGTGCGCTCGAGAAACCTTTATGGAAGCTAAGAAGAGCTTCGTTGATGCCCCCACTTCATGAAGCAAAGATAGACCAGAGCCGGAGATGGACCCATCGATGCTCACAATGTTCCTAGAAACGTGCATGAAGCTACTGTGCGACAGTAAGGTTGTAAAGGGATTACAGGAACTCATTAACAGATGTGCGGGGACCATGCAAGCAGAACCGTGCGTAGTCTAAAATATTGGAAAACACAAAACAAGAACAAGAAGAGAAATGAGCTTAACTGCGCAGATTGGAGAATATGAGATGGACCAAGTAATTTTGGATTTAGGGTCAGACGCGAACGTTCTTCCAAAGTAGACATGGGATTGCAAGGGGAGGCCTACGCTACAGTGGTCTCTTATTCAGCTGCGCATGGCGAACCAACGGAAGATAATACCACTGGGACAATTGCAGGGAATCAATGTGGATATTGAGGGAGCAAGCACGCTAGAAAACTTTGAAGTGATAGATATTTTCAATGACAGAAATCCCTACCCCACGCTCTTTGGAATTGGTTGGGCCACTGACATGAATGGGGTGATTAATCTGAAAAAGTGCAATATGATTTTCGAAAAGAAGTCTATGCATGTAGTAATACCGTTGGACCGTGCTGATGGATTGCGCTACACTGAGCTAGTGCGTGACTATTAAAGTGACGACGATTTGGAATGCATCTACAAGATAACCGCATGAGAGCAAGATTGGGTAAATCCCATTACAGATGGATGAATTTCATGGGACCACGAAATCTCTTGTACTTTTGATTCGGATGAAGAGATAGAGCGATGACAGAACAAGTTACACAAGGTAACCATGTTAAACTGTAATATGATGACAAGATCACCGCACTGCATATCGATAGAAGTGTGAGATCTACCTACCTATGATGGGTTAGGTGAGGTAGATACCTTCTTGGATAGATTTGAGAGAGAGGTGCCAAAAAACCAATGTTTCCAGGCCTTGAATTAGGTACTGTGCGCTATGCCCACGAGGTGGTGGGGTACACACAGAGGAAACTCTGATGACTAGCGCGCATGTAGGAGGATGATGTGCACACAATTTGGGACGCATATAGGGTGGTCAGCAGCTAGATACAATGGCCAGGATGGTCCATGTGCGCATCTATCTAGATGGGTGCAGACCTATGGTTAACAACCTACGTGGATGCACATGAACTTCACAATGGGAAAAATGGACAATAAGCATGTGTTGGGGGGGGAATTGCATGAACGACTCCTCGAGTTTGAACGACAGAGTGTGGAAAGAACGAGCACGCAAACAGTTATCCACGCAAAAGCCTTTAATGAAGTGTGCAGAGCACTGAATAAGGTATATAATGCACAGCGAAGTGATTGGAACCTATGTGTACCAACAGTCCTATGGGCTTATAGAGCGACATGCAAGAAACTGATAAGACATATGCCTTCTAGGCTGGTTTATGAAGCGAACGCTGAAATACCGATGAAGTATATCATGCCTAGTCCGCGCATAGCAGCGCCCGCGGATACGCCAAATCACAGAGTCTTGAAAGAAGGGATCGTGCAGTTGAAAGAAGAAGAATGCTTAGGACTTGATGAAGAGATCCAACAGGTTAGGCTCCAAGCACTCATAATTTAAATGAAATAGTTCATTTGAGGGAGAAAAGTGCCATGGTGGAAGAAGAAGTCAAGAAGATGGAGGCAAGAATGAAAAGTTATTTTCTTGATTAAAAGACAGTGGTGATAAAACAGGATGTGCACAATCACATTGATAAATTTAGAGACTACCACCGAGAGTGGATCAGTTTGATGCCTTGGATTGGACCGTGTATGACTAAGAGGATCACAAATGGTGGCGCGATGCAGGTAGTGAAGTTACTAGGAGAACTTTTCTCAGAAAACATAAATGATAGTCGATCAATGCCATATACAGGTGGCGTGGCCACCTGACTAGCTATGGAAAGCATAGTCTTAGCACTCCAGGTAGTTGAAAGGAGGCGTGGGACTATAAATTACTCTGCCCAAAAGCTACACAATTTCAGCGCTACGCGGAGGAGCGAAGTGTCACAGGGTCTGTGACAGCGCAAGTGTAGCTGCGCTGCCGCGTGGGTTAGCCAAAAAGTAACTGTTATAATCACTATTCACGATGTGATACTTGGTTTGAGACCAAATGGAGTGGGCTGCAGGCATTTAAGGTGAGCTTTATGGGCTAGATTTAGGAAAATCTACCGCCAAGGGAGCATTAATGGAATGGATTTGGGCGTAACGCTCGAACTCGAATTCAAAAGGCACTATAAATTACAAAGGGTTGCCCAGCAAACAATACTTGGTCATTTGAGAATTGAGTTGGCATGTACCCAAAGACTTCTAAACCTAAACTTGTTGAGAGCATTGTGTGAGCACCCACCTGAGCAGTTGAGCGACTTCTGGAAAAACAAGATGGAAGCGTTTGAAGAAGCCAGGGATATCAGAGAAATGACTGCCAAAGAGGTTGCGCATGCCATGACAGTAGAAGATGCCCCTGAGAGCATTGAGATGGTTGCAGAAATCCCTAAATCACCATGCACGCCGAGACCCAAAAATGATAAGCATCCCATGATTATGGTGTGCGTGTCCCCTCGAAACCCGCTGTGAACTAAGTTGACAATGGAAGAAAAGGGGAAAGCAATCAATTTGGAAACCGATGAGGAGGATGAGGATGAAGACACGGAGGAGGAAACCGACAGCATGGACCCTCTAACCAGGCTACCTGTGTATGTTCCTCCATGGAAGGGGAAGGCAAAGGTGCCCAATGACTTGGATGACAGTAAAAGCCCTTTGCAGACTCCATTGCTACCTGACGATATCATTTTCAAAGGGGCGCACCTAGGATGGGTTCCAAATTTGAAGTTTGAATATTGTGATCTTGCCAACCACGAGAAATTCCCTCACTTGGCAACTGCAGATCTCATGAAGCCAAAGAAACACACCGCGGCAGGGGTCATAGAGTTGGAGTCATGCAAGTGGTTGAGCAGAGTCGAAAAGGTGAGGTTGTTGAACCTTATCTAGGTGTCGCATTACCACCACGCCCCAGTGACTATCTTCATCATCACGCAGCTGCTCTACGTGGTGTATGATGGGTGTTTGTGGCTAGAGGAGCCCATCCCCATCACAGACCACCTGATCCATAGAATTACCTGACTCCTTTGTAAAGGGGAAGACCCAGCAGACATTTTGGAGGGTAAAAATAGTGATTTGGCCATCGCAAAGGCCATGAAAAGAAAATATAAGTTCGAGAAGAGAAAGAGGGGCTATGCAATCTCCAGTATCAACAACAAGGTAGTCTGAGTTGCGACTCAGATACTGGCGGGTAAGGTCATGCGGAAGTGTCACGTGGATGAGGTGTCCACGCCGGTGGTTGCACTTATCGAGCAGTGCATAGAGGGGGTCCAGTTTAACTGCTCTGAATACTTGTGCAATGAGTTCCTGGAGAATTGCCGCGAGGCACAGGAATAGGGGAAAACCTTCCACTATGCGTGGCTTTTGCTATCCATAATACTGGTGGCTGGGGAATTGCCTGAGGATAGCTAGTTCCCTACAATTTTGAGGGATCTCCCGAAGGCCATGAAGTACACTTCACTATGGGCCAATAAATATGCACACAAGATCCGAGACAGTAAAATATTCTGGGTGTTCATGGAGATGAACATCAGAATGGGGATTAACCGCAAGCTGTGATTATCTCCCACTGTCTATAATAGTTAAGAAAGCTTCGCGGAGTTTAAACAGGACTTCCATCACATCTACATAAGGGCATGCAATGACCCCGCAAAGAAGTGGAATGAACTACCATACCTAGCCACGGATGACATTATCTTCGATGTACTTGAGGCATGGCCACTGGAGTGGCATGCTCCAGACATCTCCATGGTGGAAGCAGACATGTTTGCTGCATAGTAAAAGGAGGAGGCAAAACTACGGATGGCGTAGTTGCCAGAAAGGAGAAGAAAAGAGGCTGCAGTAGCAAAGGCGTAGGAGGCACGAGATGCTACGAAGGTAGCAGCAGAACAGCAGAAGGTCATAGCAGAAGCGAAGAAGGCAGTAGAAAATGAGCGCAAAGGTAGGAAGTCACCTTTGCCTGAGTAGGAACAAGAGATAGAGATAGAGACAGAGGAGGATAATGTAGACCCACAAACAACATCGACACAGTTAAAGCGCCAGCGCCCGAGATAGCCAGTGGGGCCTTGAAAGAAGTCAAAAGCGTCTAAGACTTCTTTCGACCCAATCACCCTCACTGAGGGGGATTTGCATGACATAGGGAATACAATGCGCGACGTCACCGTGGAGGCCCTCCAACAGCTCATAGACAAGAATCAAACTATGTTGGGGGCCCTCTGGGCACAAATTCAAGAGTTGCAAGTGGTACTCTCTTGACCCGTCTTGCAGTAGGAACGGCTGCAGCTGAGGAAATGTTGCGTGCTCGCACAACCAACACAATAGTGCTGCCAGAGGGAAAACTGTTTACAAAAAATGAGGCTGACAGGCCTACGGTCATTGCGTTAAATGGAATAGGGATCAACATGGCTATGCCCCCTTGGGAGGTGCTCTATGTCTTGCAATACAGAGCTACTACAGAACTGTGGGCTAGGGAGAACCATGTGTTGCAGGTATTGAGTGAACAAAGAATCAACATGGAGCAGTTGAGCTTATAGCATGACGAGGTCGTGTCCCAGAATAGGCAGATAGTGAAGGTACTTAAAGAAGCCTGCCAGATGGTCCCTAAGTTGGTCATCCCAGCTGAGGCGCGCATTCAAAAGTTAGCAATAGGGGTGCGTGAGGACGAGACGAGATGTCCAAGGTTCAGCTGGAGCTGAACCTCTAGATAGCATAGCTGTAGTTGAAGGCGCATCCTTCAACTCCTCCAGAGGTGAGGGAACATCGTGCCAGCGCCATCACAATGGGCATAGAAGAGATCAACAGTCCAGTGAAGGACTGCACCAAAATGTTGGAAGAATCGTTCGAGGTTCTCACTGCTCTACAGGAGGACCCGAACATACAACACTTGGAGACATAATCGTATGAGCTGCAGCAATGATATGACAACATAAAAGGGACCACGTAAACAATGACCCTGACACAGAGGCTCATGCAGATGCAACAAGCAAAGGCACTTAAGGAGCAGGTAGACGCGGCATGGCAAAAAGAAGTGGTTTTGAAGGCACGCGTCCAACCATGGATTGATGAGGCCTTCATCATCATAGCATCAATTGAAGGCAAGCTCACGCAGATGTAGGGGACATAGGAGTGGATATAGGGAAGAAGTTCAGATACTGCGGTCTCTAAACAGTGCATCTAGGAGATACAACAAGTAGTCGCTTAGTGTGTTGCCAATCTTGTAGTGGTCCGAGTAGAGTTGGGAGGTCTCCACGCAAAGATCTCTGCACTGAAAGAGTTACTCGAGGGTGAGTCATGATGTTTGTGTTGGGGGCATTTTGGGTGTGGGATACCCCAAGGCAAGTTTTGGGGCTTAAAGCCCAAGTTTTAACTAAGTCTGATGTAAAGACTCCGTGATTTGTGGGCACGGAGTGCGAAGTTGTAATTGAGTCATAAGGTCCACCCTTACTTTTGTAATGTAATGTCAGCTTGAGAGTCTACCCATGGTCCGCAGACCATGGGATTGTATAAATAGAGTGAGGCTCTAAGTTGTAGAGACATCGAATTAGATCTAAGAATCTAAGAAGAAGAAGAAGCATTGAGTCTAAGTAGAAGTGCAAATTCGTGTCTTGGGTTGTAGAGTAGGAGAAGGCTCTGTAGCTGAGTGTGCAAACCCCTGTAGCTAAGTGTGCAGGGTGAGGCAAGTCTGTAACCAATTGAAGAAGTAATAAAGAAGAAGTTTCATATCGATTCTGTGTATCTTTTTCCTGTTTTATATATTGAATGCGTTGGGTATAAATTACATTTTCACTATTTAAATGCGGTGTGAATCATAGGATTGTGTTAACTAAGATAATATAAGATAAAGTATCTATTTACGTGAAGTTAACTAAGAATTATAAGAACATAAGTAAGATCCGTGGTGTAACTTGGGGAAATAGCGCACATCGTTGCCTTAGTAGTGCAAAAGAACCTCAGACCCTAGGTAGGACTATGCAAAGGTGATTGTAACAAGTTGCGAAGGTCTTGCAGGTGAGGACAATGCGCGAAGCCATTCCTAGTTGGACTAAATTGACTCCTCAGATATCTCAAGGGTGTGGAAACTTGGTTCCAACATCCCCCCATACTGCTTCGGGTGAGACCTCAGTCCGCACTCCATGGGCTATTGCCGAAAGGGCCAGTAGTATAGGGATTTGTTTGGCTAATTAACTCCGAACCTGGGTCAGGCCCCATCAAGCCAAAAGTTATTATTTTGAAAAATATTTCTGCAGACTATGCATGTGCTCAAGGGGAGCATGGAAAATATAGTGCATCTCAACATGTACTAAGGGGGAGTTTGATTAGAGAATCTAGCATGTGCCTAGGGGGAACATGATCAGTGTTCATATTCAATAGTTCAGATATGGAAGTCTTCATTTAACATTGGTCATCCCTTTACCCTTGATGTCAAAGGGGGAGAGTAACTTGGTGTTTGGAGAGTAGCTTGATGTTTTGAAAATCTTGGTGATTGTCTTGATGTTATTTACAGATTGTGGTGACCAAACACCAAAGTGGTTGCCATCAAGTCAAAAGGGGGAGATTGTTGGCATTATGATGCATGTGTTGTCCTTGATGGAAAATCACTTATTTATGGTAACTAGATAATTCTACAGCACATATTAGCGGTGACAGAATGATGGAACAAAATAATGGTCAAAGGTTTGATACAAGGAAATTGTGTTAGTGTTGTCCTTGATAAGAAACCTACCTGATGAGTTGTCCTTGATGATAACCTATTTGATGAATGGACTACTTGATAAAGGTATAAACAAGATGTGACAAAATGCAAGGTAGTTCAGAAGTGATGTATGATGGCACTCACATTGTAACAAGTCAATTCAGAGGTAACAGAGTAATGGCACAGAAGAACAGGATGATTGAACAAAGGATTACAGATCATAATCAAGAAATTGAAGAAAAATAAAGTTTTAAGTTGTATTAAGTTGTATATGATGTTTCACCTAGTCCAAGTAGTGTATACAAGCGGGTACACAGAAAAAAAGGAGCATATACGTATGCACGCACTTTCACAAGAAGAAAAGCGCGCATGGGATGGAAAATTAAGGTTAAATAATACCAAGGGTCCATACCATGGTATTAGCCCACAATATTGAGTGAAATAATGGTTACTTGATCCCGTCTAAGAATACCATAGGTTCTAAGTTTTGTTATGGTCCGAGGTATTGAAAAAGGCTCTAAGTATATAAGGAGGATAAGATCAAAGGGATAAGGACACAAGTAATGAATATCTTACGAAGAGTTATATAGAAATCAAATATGCAGGTTATGGGTTTCTGATGCTTTTCTTGATCCGGACTAAGTATGCACCTGAGTGTTTGATGATGGATGAGATCTAATGCTCGATCGAGATCATAAGACCTAAAATGATGTATTATTATGTGATATGATAATGGATAGGATAGATCTGAGTGATGACAACTATTGTGTCCTATAAATTCTATGATATGAGTATATTTGAAGTCTGGAATAGTTGTGAAGTTATAAGTTATTATTTGCATATCTATACGCTAGTTCACCTTGGTGAAGGCGTGTATACACGCTAGTTCGGCTCATCCAAGTGGCGTATGCAAAAGAAAAGTTTGTTGTTCAAAGATGACAGATCTATCTGATCAGTGCTACTATTTTGTTGATGTGATGATGTCTTCTTTGGATTCGAAAGTAAAACTGATTGTATAATGAGATTAAGTATGTTTGATTGATTGATTGAGTTAGAAGGGTGGTATTTGCTGCTATTTGTTTAGAACTTTGTAATATGACAGTAGATCTTCAGATTGTCTTTGGGAGTATAGTTTATGGTTTAGAAGTTTTATGATTCAATATCCTTATAGATATACGCAGTTTGGGTTACAGAAAGTAGTGTATACATCCAGGTTGGCTTCATTGAAGTAGTGTATGCATTCTATCATATGATTTTTGAGGTTGTAGTTGTTTTTGGTTGTTAATGCAATGTTCTAGGTTCATATCTATGTGTTGGTTACATTGATTTGACTATTCCAGTTGATTGGTTGAAGTTTGATTAAGTATTAGTTGATTGGTTTTTGAATGATTGTTTGATTCAGATTTGTTAGAGGTTTCAGTGATTGATTGATTCAGTTGTGGTTGTTTCAGAGATTGATGATTTGGTTTCAGTTATATTTAGAGATTTATGATTGAGTTGATGAGTTGATGAGTTTCAGTGATTGGTTGATGCGGTTATGTTTGATGTTTATAGTACATTGATGATTGATTTTGATCTTCAATGTTACTGATGGGTCCAGTATGAAAATTTGTTGAAACATGGCCTACATATAGTGTTGATGTGTACCAGGAGTATCCAGTCTGAAAATTTATGAAACGTGGTCCCTAGAGGATATTGAGGGTTGGAGCCTTTAGTGAGGAAGTTAAATCTTCCTGCCTATAGTATCTAGTGATTAGATCAAGGGGTTGGAGCTCCCTTCTAGTAGTAGCTAGAAAATGAGTGAAGGTTGTAGCCTTCTGTAGGTCGACTCCTACGTACTGGTATACATATTAGCCAGTACAAGAGCTAGGGGGTTGTAGCTCCCTTCCAATAGCAGCTGGAGAATGAGAGAAGGTTATAACCTTCTGCAAGCAGGTTCCTACGTACTAGTATGAGTCTGTGCTAGTACAAGATTGTAAACATGTTTTTCTTATATTAAAAAGAAGACAGAGACAACAGCAACAGGTGGTTTTCTCTCGCATTGGGTTTCCACCTTAAATATTTGTGTTCATGTGTGTTTCTTATATGTGATGGTTTATTTATTACAATACATGGTTAATGTTTATATAATGGTTAATAAAGTACTAATGCACCAGCTGAAGACAAACATATGATGGGTTAACTGAATTGTAAGTTCATTGGATATATGCTAATTGTCTTAAGAACAGTGTTGAGCGATAAAAGGTGACTTTTTAACTCCTAATTATCTTCACATTAATTGTCAACCTAGGGACAATTTTTTTATTTCAAGATTGTACTCAGTCTGAGGCGATCACTTGCTCAAGAGTAATGTTTTGAAATATAGTTCTTAAAATGCAAAAGTAAATGAATGCTAGAAACAAAATTTAATCGGAACAACAAGAAACTGAAATGTTCTGTAACTAAATCATTTACTCAAACAATCATCAGTCGAGGACTCAGTAATGATAACTCTCTCCCCTGTAAACTGATGCAAATGAAAATCAATCATGGGCAAGATCTCCAATCTGAGAACTTAGATAGCGGTAGTTAGTGTCCTTTACAGTTATTGATCTTTCAATCCACACTAAAGCAAATAACTGGAAATGGAAATTCAATTGGAAATGCTCACTAAAACACACTTGTTGTAATATCATTTAAAAGGTGAAATCAAATCCTTGCATGAAAGAGATAACAGCAAAGCCTATTTGAACAACAACACTAAATTAATGGAGATGAACAACAAAGCTAAATTAATGGAAATGAATAGAAATCTGAAATATAACGGAACAATAAAGCTAATTAAGTGGAAACACACAACGACTGTAAATTAAACTGAATCAGCAACCTTATCCTAGCAGAATGAACATTAACCATAGGTATAATAGGAATGGCAATCACAATTATAATTGAACGGTAATTAAGTGAACAACAATCGCAGTTGTAAGTGAACTGTAGTTAAATGAACAGCAATCGCAACTGTAAATGAACAGCAGAATCTGAATTAGACAGTGCAATATTATTTCAGAATGAACAGCATGACATTTTAAGTTATGAATAATAATCTTGCTATGAATGCAATCCAATCACGATTTTGATATAACAGAGCGATTCAACGAAATGTTCGAAAACAAAAGATTACTAAATAAAACAAATTAAAGAAATGAAAAGGAAATCAAACCATCACACGGAACTGTAAAATAATGATACAAGAAGCAAGTGGATCCACCAGGGCTGAGCCCTTAGCCGCTAGTGAAGCACTGTTGGATTACTTCAGGAGATGCGGAGGAACTACAACTGTTTTTATATGTTAATCATTGCATAAACATTACAATAGTTTCATTCTCTACTTCAACAATGAGAGTCAACAATAACAGTTACAATTTCTCAATAGTAATTCTCCCATTCCTCCTATCCTATCTTATCTATCTCTAATCTATCTAATTCTCTCTCTAATCATCCATCATGAATCCTCCTCCTTTTCCCTTCTCTGATCTCTATTCTCATTTAAATACACAGAGAGCAGAGAGAAGTTACAACAGATATGATTACAATATGATTTATATTACAAAATTAGATTGTTCTCAACAAATTGATAAGCAAGATCATTTCTGAAATATCTTTCCATCAATCATTCAACAAGAACAGGTCGAATTTGGCATTGCAACTGGGATAATTTGGAAAACGGCCACAACAGTGAACCTAAGAAAAACGACTTCAGAGAACCTTATGTTTCTCTTAGTAAAGGCCAAATTTGGGAAAACTGCTCATCACAAAACTAATTTGGTCCGTTCTGAACAAGACCCATGTTTCATATTTTCCAGATTCTTCTCCATTTGCCTGAACAGTTCAATACAAAATTGTCACTTCTTATTCTAGTGAATTTCTGAGTTGGCACATTTAATGATCAAATCTTCAATCTGGAAAATATCTTGGAGGCTAAAATGGTGAACAAATTTATTAATAAAACATCATTGGTAAAAACATGCATAATAATAAATTTATCAAAAATAAAAGAGAAGAAATAATATTTATCCATAAAAGCATAAATAATTATAAGATGGAATTATATGATAAACCATGATAAATGACGTGATAAAGAATGGTAGAAATGGATGAAATAGGTGTTAAAAAGTGATAATAATAATGACATATTAACAACCCAACATACCCCCAAACTGAATATATTGCATGTCCTCATGCAACTCAAAACTGAATATATTGCATGTCCTCATGCAACCCAACGACTCTGTCTTAACCAAGCAACGAATTCTTCCTCAAATAATGAATATTCAATTTTAGCAATGTTGATGAAGGCATAACAATTTTTTTATTGACGTTCAACTTATGTGTATATGAAGTTGCAGCAAAATATGATATAAGTAAAAGCAAACTTCATTAACCATTTTCTCAAAAACTACAAACCAAATTTTGCTGAAATTTTGCAAGTAGATTTATAATATATTAATACTTCTATGATCCAAAAATCATATATTTTTGATGCACAAATCATTATATATAAGAAAAATGGTTTTAGGTGAGAGTGCATGATTTTCGAAATTGTATGAACTAATTTAACATGAAATTATCTGGGTTTGTGCATTTTAATGATACGTCTATGTTTTCCAGAAATCACAAGAATTGAGTTCATAGTTTTAAAAATATATGGCAATCAATTTCTGCATTGTATAAAAATGAAATTGTATGCCTTAAATGAGAAAGAAAGTAGAAAACATCCATCATGCGTAACAATTCCTCCCCCAAACTGAAGAATTAGCATGCCCTCATGTAATGCTAGAAAACAAATTGAGGTGGTCGCTACCATCTGTTGAATTCTATGCTTGGTGTAAAACAACACGGAATAAGGGGGTGTCGTGAATGAATAAGAAGATCAATGGCTGATAAAGACATGGTCATAAGAAAGAAATGAATGAAAGCAACACTCCCCCAAACTAAAAGATGATATGTCTCTGAAAAATGGGAAGTGGTAAAGATATGGAATGAATGATGATAAATAATGCTCAATGGATTTTCATAAAATTCTCCTAAATTCGTAATGAATCAAAAAATTATGCTAGTTTACCTCAAGTTTTACCTCCAAAAAAAAAATGTAGAATAACATGTATGGACTGGAATTTGTTGAAGTTGATGTAGGCAAAGTTGATGTTGAAATTGATGCAAAAGGTGGAATCCAGGCAAGCACATCATGTCTGAAGAATTTTTCACATTCGTGAGTTGCTCAAACCTCTTCTGTTAGTTGCAATAGTGTGGTCATGCTGTGAATAGAGTTCCCCCCCATACTTGTTGTTCTCCTGTAAACGAATTACTATTTTTCATACAATGTTCTTGAATCCACAGTGTTAGTTTTGAATAGTAACAAATAAGATGCATGCAAAAATTTCAATCAGAAAAACTTTTGTATACATGCAATACTAATATTTTGTCAAATCAACAAGTTATGGCAAAGTGCAGTAATTATATCACATGCTATCCCATAATGCATACATTCCCCCCTCCAATTGGAAAAGGGATTCCATGACCATAAAGCATATGAAAGGTGTTGTGCTGACGGCAAGGCAAGAGAATGAACAATACGGCAGTGAATGAAGCAGAGTACATATATCAATGATAGGACGACAAGGTGTATGGTTATAATGAGAGCGGAGTGTGTAAACATAATTATGAATAAGAGATAGGACGCTTTGGATTGATGATAAGTTATGAAAAAAGAGAAAAAGGACAGCAATATGCCAAAAAGATGCTTTGCTGATGGTATTCTAGCTGAAAATGATGTGATTGATTGGAAAACAATTTCTCATGCGTAAAGGTTCAAAACAGGGAAAATTAAGGAAATAACTTCTCCGATAAAGATAGAGAATAAGAAAAAGGTATTATAGTAATAATTGACGATAAGATATAACTTCAATACCATAAGCAGAGCCTCTACTGCCAGCAAACGTCCATAGCCTCAGCAGGGTTGCTTTTTAACCCGTATGAGCCAGGATCCTCAATTTATAAATGGAGAGTTCCAGTGCTTTTCTAGATAAGAGATCAGTGTGCTGGCGTGGTAACCAGATAACCACACTGCCATTCACTGGGATGTAGCAAAAGTGATCATGTCGGCTCGTGATGAGACCTCATGTTCCAAGGATAATTTGGTTATCCAATGGATCGTAATCCTGGTGTGGTGGCCATAATGGGAATATCACTTTGTTACAACCTTATGAACATGGTAGGCTGGCTTGTAATGAGACCCCCTATCCTCTATTTGTAGGCAAAATTTTGTTGTTATTACACATTTTTATGATAAATAGAGGGAGGCTCAGTACTCCTTAAGAGCAGGGATGGTGGAAGAAGTTGAACATGTCAATAGAAAAAAATATACCCATAATCTCATTTATTACAGGTAGAGAAGATTATAACCAGGAAGGGTGGAACCAGCATGGTATTAAGATGATCAATCAATATCATGTACAGTAGAAAACGATGCAGTAAAGTACTATATAAATAATTGTGTCCCTTTGGAAAATAATCTATCATCAAGGAGTTGTCTTGTTAAAGATCATAACGTAAATGATATTAACTCGCTTCAATAGAATCCACAATTCTTTTCCTCATAAAACTAGTGTACTTCATGCCAGGAAAGGGAATCAGTAAAATGTGGTTGAGATGAACTAGGAATAATCCCACAAGAGGAAGGAAGGAAGGGTTGTTCTTGAAAATACTCCCAAAGTGTTGTTCCCTGTAGGGAATAGCAAAGAAAAATACATGCAAAAGTGTTCTTTCCTATAGGGAACAGCAAAGAAAATGCATGCCAAAAAGTGTTGTTCCCTATAGGGAACAGCAAAAATATACACGAAAAAGTGTTGTTCCTTAAGAGGAACAGCAAAAAAATGCATGTGAAAAAGTGTTGTTCCTTAAAAAGAACAACAAAAAAGTGTGAAAGTGCTATTCCTTTGAAAAGGAACAACAAAAATGCGAAAGTGTCATTCCTTTGAAAAGGAACAGCAAAAATGAAAAAGTGTCATTCCTTTGAAAAGAAACAACAAAAATGTGAAAGTATTGTTCGTTTGAAAAGGAACAGCAAAAATTGAAAGTGTTCTTCCTTTGAAAAGGAATAGCAAAAATGTGAAAGTGTTGTTCCTTTGAAAAGGAACAGCAAAAATGTGAAAGTGTCGTTCCTTTGAAAAGGAATAGCAAAAATGCAGAAGTGTTGTTCCTTTGAAAAGGAACGGCAAAAATGCGAAAGTGTTGTTCCTTTGAAAAGAACAGCAGAAATACGAAAGTGATATTCCTTTGAAAGGAACAGTAGAAATGCGAAAATGTTGTTCCTTTGAAAGGAACAGCAAAAATTCAAAAATGTTGTTCCTTTGAAAGGAACAGCAGAAATGTGAAAGTGTTGTTCCTTTGAAAGGAACAGAAAAAAATGCACAATCATACGAAAGTGTTGTTCCTTTGAGAGGAATAGCAAAAATATAAAGTGCGTAGAATTGTTGTTCCTAAAGAGGGACGACTGGTGTTCCTTTAGAGGAACAACAGTTGTTCCTTTAAAAAGAACAGCACAACAAATGCAGACACACAAAAAACGAATTAGTTGTTCACTACATTGATGCTAAGGATGGGTTAAAATTTGAAGGAAGCAACACCTAAAACACAAAAATATAAGAGAAATCAGAAAAGAAACAACATTTTATTTAAAAACAGTATGTAAATAAATAAATTAAGTTACAATAGCTATGATGTTATTTCTTAAGGCAAGGAAATAAAATGATCTCTTTGAAAAATGTTTTGGTAGCAGTGACATGACATGAATCTTCAAATGGAAATCAATTCTTCATTTCTTCTATTATGAATCCATTGGGTAATGAGTTGGATGAAATTCCCTTGTTTCATTAAAATTTCTTTCAAGAATCGCTCGTCCATAAATTGACCTTCATTATTTTTCTAGGACCTGCAAAAAACGAGTGTCTACCTGCAATAAAACATTAAATCATAGACAAAGAGAGGTGATCAGGCTCCTGTAATCCAATAATTATACAAAAAAATAACAAGTAGTTACTCTGTATAACAAATCCACTAAGAAAATAACAAAGTAAAATTTATTTGTTACCTACGGGAGAGCAGTGGTCGACCATACTAACCAGCGTTGTTTTAATCACAACTTCTTTGCTTTTCCTCCAAATTCAATGATTCCAAAGCCATATGAGAGCTAATTCAAAGGTATATTTCTAATAGAAACAATGTTTTAAAATTCAATGATATAATATGTCAATTTTACTTAGAACAACCTCCATAATAGAGTCATTTACGATTACCCCACTCAGAACAACAGTAGATATTTTAAGCACATATTTTTCATTTGATGTCAGATTTAAATGATTAAAATTGGAAATAAAAGTAGATTCATTTTTCATCTCCAATATAAATATTTTTTTAAGACAAGAAGAATTGATAGGTCAAATACTCTAAGGAACAACCGGAAAGACGGAGTTTTAAGAGTGTTGATTTACGATAGACAATCAGTATTTTGATCATAACTTCCTCATAAAATATAAAAAATGAGTGATTAAAATTTTATTGTAAACTATATTCATAGGGGAATATTCCATAGAAACATTTTTTAAAAATTCAGTCATTTAGGCCTCCAAAAACGGACTGTTCCAACTCTGTTCCTGAGCTGCCCCCTAGACACCCTGTCAATGTTTTGGTTCTAACATTTTCGATTCAAATCCGAATTGAGTAATTAAAATTTGGTTAGAAAGTAGACATCAAGGGCTACCTAGGATAGAAACAATATTTAAAAACATATTCATTTAGGCCTCCAAAAACTGATTATCCCAAGTCTGTTCCTAAGCTGCCTACTAGACACGTTGTCAATGTTTTGGTTCTAACCTTTTCATTTCAAATCAAAATTGAGAGATTCAAATTGGGTTGGAAAGTAGTAATCAAGGGCTACTTAGGATAGAAATATGTTTTAAAAATATTCCCTTTTGGCCGCTGAAAATATGACTGTCCCTGATGTGTTTTCAAAAATTCCATCAAGCCCACAAGCGAAAAAAAATATGATATTCAAGCATTTTTTCCAAATTGGTGATAAAAATGATTATGAGTGTTTGTAGAACTATTATTTCCATTATAAATCATCTACATACACAAATTAATTAAAACATTTATCACCGATGTTGATTTCCACAACGTGTTGCAACAAAAATAATTAATTTTACATTAAAACAAAATGTATTTATTTATTCCCTTATTTATTTTATTTTCTACACTAACCTATTCTGATTTGAAAAATGAATATGATTAAGTATAGGAGTACTTTCAATGGAACCATTTTCAAAATAGACTTCATGTATGCACATACCCAAATTTGAAAAATGCATATTAATGAATATTAGCATATGAGAAGCCAACTTCCCTCTAAAAGATGGTGTCAAAAATTGTTGAAGTATGGAGTGATGCTGCAAACAAGTGATAGAGTAAAACCAATCTTCAATATATCCTTTACTTTCTTGATTTCCCATAGCCATCATATCATGAAGTTCTTGAGCTTTTAAAATGACTTGTTGATGCATACTAATAAAAACCTCATTTTCTTCCATAACTTCTACAATTTTTGAATTTGAAACATTCTGAATCTCATTGTAAGTTTTTTCAAATGGCACATGTGAGATAAAATGGGTGGGAAGGGTGGGTAAATTTTGCAGTTTAAAGCTATAAGCATGTTGTATTGGTTTATTATGGTGAGGGTGTGGAATGTGTTGAACAGGAAATTGTGTACAGAATGGAGCATTTTGATGATGTAGTTGATTGGGTTGAGTGAATGATTTTGATAGGCAAACAAGATGTTGTGAAAGAGTTGGTGGAGAATATGGAGGATGTGTTTGTGCTACAAGATGAGGGAGAGTAGTCATGCAATCATAAGATGAACCATGCCAAACTTGTAGACAAGATTGGTGGTGGTTATATTGAGATTGACATAGCTTCCCTAACACATTAGTATTCCCTAATGGATTATGCAAGTAAGAGAATGGAGAAGAAGTGTTTTGAACCATACCTGTAGACCATGATTTCCATGGTTTTGACCTTGTTGCAGCTTCCTCATCTCTTTGAAATGATACTTCCATCCTAGATAAGGGAGAACAACTATCTATGGGATGCTCCTTTTGGTAATGAGGGCAAAACACTTCATCAAATTCTTGATTTTTCTGAACCTGCAAAACATCCAATTTTGAGTTTAGAGAGCTAATAAAATCAACTTTAAAATTTTCAAATAAAACATTGATTTCATCTCTTATATCTCTTGTTCTTGTAGCAGATTTGGAAAAGAAAGAACAAACGTCTCTAGAATTCTTACCAACCTTGGAGATTCCTCTTGAGTACCTTATGCACAATTCATAAACATCATCATATGATAACTGAAAAACATCAACTTTTCCTATCAGATTTAAGAGTTCTAAAAAGTCATCTTTGATTCTTTTAAGAAGAAGTGTTTTTAAGATCTCTTTTTCCAAATACTTATGCTTTAATTTTTGAAGGTTATATTGAAATCACTCCACATAGTCCTCCAATCTTTCATCTTCCCCTTGTATCATATTGAAAATATCTTCATTGGATTTGTGGTAGTCTTGGTACTTCTTCAAGAATATGTTCTTCATGTCCTCCTATGTTTGGATGCAGTTCCCACCTAGGTTCATGAACCATCAGAGAGCTGCTCCTTTTAGAGTAAGAGGAAACACTTTCAACCTTTTATCATCAGTACAATAATCATATCCTCTACAAAATATTTCGAACTCAAATAAGAATGCATCTAGTTCTTCATTTGTCAACCCATGAAAATTTGGTAGAGAAGATGAGGGAATTATGTGCATTTGTGTTACTCCTCCTAGATCTTTGATAGGGAATTCAAAAGTAGAAATATGAGCCATTTCTTACCATAATAGAAGATGTTCTTCATGTGTTTCTTCGAGGCTCCTTATTCAAATGTTCTTGTCAATCGGTTAGTGAAATGGGTGGTTCTTACATCACCACTTGAGTGAAATCATGAGATTTGTTTTTCATAATTTCTATTTTTCTTTTTTTTTAGTCATTCACACAGAAATTCAAACATTTACCCTAAGTTTGTTAACAATCCTACTGGAAAGCGGGTGGGGGAGCAGGGCTTTTACATGCTCTGTACATATGTTCTTACCTTCTGTTTTTAATACCCAACTCTTTCCTAACACGCACCCATCAGATGCACACAACTCTTTAGAAATGGCTACACTCGCCCCGGCAACGACACCAAAATGTTGAGAGATAAAAGGTGTCTTTTTAACTCCTAGTTATCTTCACATTAATTGTCAACCCAAGGACGATTTTTTTATTTCAAGAATTTACTCAGTCTGAGGTGGTCACTTGCTCAAGAGTAATGTTTTGCAGTATAGTGCTTAAAATGCAAAAGTAAATGAATGCTGGAAACAAAATCTAATCGGAACAGCAAGAAACTGAAATATTATGTAACTAAATCACTTACTCAAACAATCATCAGTCGAGGACTCAGTAATGATAACTCTCTCCCTTGTAAATTGATGCAAATGAAAATAATCATAGGTAAGATCTCCAATCTGAGAACTTAGACAGCGGTAGTCAGTGTCCTTTACAATTGTTGATCTTTCCATCCACACTAAAGCAAATAGCTGGAAATGGAAATTCAATTGGAAATGTTCACTAAAACACACTTGTTGTAATATCAGTTAAAAGGTGAAATCAAATCCTTGCATGAAAGAGATAACAGCAAAGCCTATTTGAACAACAAAGCTAAATTAATGGAAATGAACAGCAATCTGAAATATAACGGAATAGTAAAGCTAATTAATGGAAACACACAACGACTGTAAATTAAACTGAATCAGCGATCTTATCCTAGCAGAATGAACATTAATCATGGGTATAATAGGAATGGAAATTGCAATTATAATTGAACGATAATTAAGTGAACAGCAATCACAGTTGTAAGTAAACTATAGTTAAATGAACAGCAATCACAATTGTAAATGAATAGCAGAATCTGAATTAGACAACGCAATATTATTTCAGAATGAACAGCATGACATTTTAAGCTATGAATAATAATCTTGCTATTAACGCAATCCAATCACGATTTTGATATAATAGGGCGATTGAACGAAATGTTCAGAAACAGAAGATTACTGAATAAAACAAATTAAAGAAATGAAAAGGAAATCAAACCATCACATGGAACTGTAAAATAATGATACAAGAAGCAAGAGGATCCACCAAGGCCGGGCCCTTAGCCGCTAGTGAAGCATCGCTGGATTACTTCAAGAGATGTGGAAGAACTGCAACTGTTTTTATATGTTAATCATTGCATAAACATTACAGTAGTTTCATTTTTTACTTCAACAACGAGAGTCAACAATAACAGTTACAATTTCTCAATAGTAACTCTCCCATTCCTCCTATCCTATCCTATCTATCTCTAGTCTATGTAATTCTCTCTCTAATCATCCATCATGAATCCTCCTCCTTTTCCCTTCTCTGATCTCTATTCTCATTTAAATACACAGAGAGCAGAGATAAGTTACAACAGATATGATTACAATATGACTTCTATTACAAAATTGGATTGTTCTCAATAAATTGATAAGCAAGATCATATCTAAAATATCTTTCCATCAATCATTCAACAAGAGAAGGTCTAATTTGGCATTGCAACTGGGATAATTTGTAAAACGGCCAGAACAGCGAATCTAAGAAAAAAAGACTTCAAAGAACCTTTTGTTTCTCTTAGTACGGGCCGAATTTGGGAAAACTGCTCATCACAAAACTAATTTGGTCCGTTCTGAACAAAACCCATGTTTCAAATTTTCCAAATTCTTCTCCATTTGCCTGAATCGTTCAATACAAAGTTGTCACTTCTTATTCCAGTGAATTTCTGAGTTGGCACATTTAATGATCAAATCTATAATCTGGAAAATATCTTGGAGGCTAAAATGGTGAACAAATTTATTAATAAACCATCATTGGTAAAAACATGCATAATAATAAATTTATTAAAAATAGAGAAGAAATAATATTTATCCATATGAGCATAAATAATTATAAGATGGAATTATATGATAAGCCATGATAAATGACATGATAAAGAATGGTAGAAATGAATGAAATAGGTGTTAAAAAGTGACAATAATAATGACATATTAATGGCCCAACAAATAGTCGCATGCACATGCAAGTTCGATTTAGTAAAGTCGCATATAGAAATCTGAATATGAAATGTAAAAAATTTATTGATTTATAAGTATTGATTCACCCCCCCTCCCCCCCTCTCACTATTTTTCCCAACATTGTAGTGCCTAGTAGGGAAAATTTTAAAGATGGAAAATTATCTCGAAGTTTAAAAACATTGGTAAATCTCACTAGCCGTTAATATGCAAGCTATAAAATGTTTATTGATGAATTTTTTAAATTATTCAAAGATATAATGATTTTATATATACTCTCTATATAATTTTGGTGATTTTTAAGGTAAAATAATTTTATATTTTAAAATTTGGGTGAATCATTTTTATAAAAGAGGGAAATTGGTGAATATATTTTTGGAAAAATGATGTAAAATTAGCCCACCTGCGAATATTAGGCCCTAAAATTTTCCATGGTGCCCAGTAGTTAGAAATGCCTGATGGTTATCAGTGCCTAGTGGTTATCAATTCCCAATGGTTAGCAATTCCTAATGGTTAGAAGTGCCTAGTGGTTGGCATGGCCCAGGGTGGACCGGTGACAATAGTTCATATGGCCTAGGGTGGCCCCTGATCTGATGATGTATCTTTCTATGGATGTACCTTGTATCCCAACTAAACACTTGATGAATCTTTAATAAAAGAAGAATAAATGAATTATGGGTTTTCCCCCTTTTGGAGGTTTTCCCCCTTTTGGAATTTTTCCCTAGTATCTGACAAAATTCTAGTGTCTCTATTTGTGCATGCTTTTATTTTGTTTTTTTTTTTTTTTATGTACAGCTACATTTTTATTGTTCTTTCTACATAATTGCTAATGATGTTATGATGTTGTGGAGTGAATTCAATGTGTAAAATATGTAATGCAATTATATAAAGTAAATAAAAGCATATCCCTACAAAAAAAAAAGAACATGGTATCAGAGTTTGGCTAAAGAAAATTCATTAAGGTCACTTGTATGATAACACTGTTGATGGATCAAGTAGAATGAAAGATGGCAGAGACCTAAAAGAATGCTAGGGTTTGAAAGAAACCTTAGGAAACCTAAGTATTAGGGTTTGGTGGATAACATGAAGTTAGGGTTTGGAATAAGCCCTGGAGTTTGAAGAGCCTAGATATGATAAAGGCTTGAGTTCTACAAGTCTTGAAACCCTAGCGTCGTTTGTAAGAACTTATTTCGTCACTTGTGACAAATTCATTGTAACCCTAGATGGGCTAGTTTCAATTGGTCTTGGATGTTGATGAAGCCGATTAAAAATATTGAAGGCAACATTGACATATGGATGATGGATGGTAATGACTCTTGAAGGCTTGTTCAAGGAGTTAATCGCCTCTTGTTAAATATAAGTACCTTCTAAACTTATGTTATCTCTTTATGACACTACTCTTGTTTGGATTTATTTTTTCACTTATCATTATTGCATGATTATTTAAGTATTTGAATACATATAACTTCTTGATGAAGATGTCATAAGCAAATCCTTCTTGAGGATCATCAGGATACCAAACAGTGTAGGAAAAGAGAGATACTGCAGGAAGAGAAATTGGAGCAAGAGCATGAAGCTAGAACAGGAAAAGAAACATGATGCAGGTTTATTAGGAGAGCTAGTGAAAAATATTTTGGGCATATTCAAGATGAAAAAATGGATATGCTACAAGTTGTTAAGTTATCCAAATATTACGAGGTATGTACAGTATAGCATAATTGTTTCAAGTTATTTGCAATATCAAGCCCTAAGGTGTGACAAGAATATCACCTTCAGGACATATGTGAGTAAGTTTGATTCCTAATACATATGACATACTGGTGCACTTTATAATTCCCTTGATATTTGGTTTTGACTTTGATATATGCTAACTTGATATTGTTGACAGTGCTTGTAATTAATATGGTAATAGTATGGTTGTAAGATTGATACTCATGATCAACTAGCTATCTTATTGATCTTAATAATTCTTTGACAAAATGTAACTACTATGATGCCTTAATGGATATCTTGAATTGATGATGTTAGGACTCTGATGAAATTTTTTAAGAAGTGATGTTGTTACCATTGATGATTAATGGATGTTTGATGGCATGTACATATGTGACAATGAAGTAGTTGATGATAACTTGTCATGACAATGATATATAGATGAGAACATGATATTGTTTGACTATGTGAAATGATATATGACAGTTTTGCATGAACTAATATGGTTATGCCCTAAAGAAACAATGATCTTGATGCATTCATGATGACTAAAGAAGCTTCCCATTCAGATGGAGAGACCCTTGATGAGATCCCAACACCTATTATTATTTGCATAATGATTGTTTTAGTTAATTTATTTTTAATTATTTTATTTTATAAGTGTTTGTCCCTTTTCAATAAATATAACATATATATTCCTTATAACTAATGACTCTAATAATTTTTAGATTTAATTCACTTACGATTATTTAATATTTAAAAACTTCTTACTATTAATTTAAATTATTTATTTTAATTAATTTATGTTAATTATATTATATAAATAGATGTCCCTTTAACTTATATTTGATCAAAAATATATTTAACTATTTTATAGATTATCTAATTTACTTTTATAACTAACTAATAATTATATATAATAACTTTATAATTAACAATTTTAGATTAATTTATTTAATTTATTTTAATATATATATTAATTTAAAATTAATTATAAATTACTTTATTTCAATATATATTTATAAATACATGTCCTATGTCCTTTTAACTTATATTTTGATTAAAATATAATTTAACTAATTTTGGATTACTCTTGTAACTAACTAATATTTATAATAACATTGATAACTAACAACTTTAGATTAATTTATTTTTTATCATTTACGGATTCAAATTTTACTTATTCTAATATATTTTTATAATTATAAAATGATCCATTTCGTATTTTAATAAGAATATTGACTTATTTAATAAAGTTTTTAACCCTTATCTAAGTCAACTCCTTGTTTCCTGGTCAAATCTAACCGTTGTCATTATAGTCATTACCTGGTCTAAAATGTTCTGCTATCTATTTAATATGCAAAAGCAAGATCTGTTCATTCAACTTGTCCTAACGATGAACAACACTAGTTGGTTCGAAACGCGTCGACAAATGAAACATCATGTGATTTACGCCGGAAGAACCTCTCTTAAATTATTTACTTCATAGGTTTCCTTTTCCTTTTCTTTATATGTTGATGTTGAAGTGATATCGACATAATTATTCCATTATTTAGCTATACTAGTAACCAAATGATTTATAGAAGATCTTTTATCTCAAAACTCTGCAGAAGAGATTTAAATTCATGTAGACATCTGAGGTGTAGCCCTCAAAAGAAGAACTAATAGCCTTTTCCACAAAACCATCTCCTTCAGGTAACTTAAGAAAATGCATTTGTAGACAAGACCATCTAGATTCTTTGAAAACTATAAAGTGTTGAAAGTTATCAGGGAGAAACTGCTTCGATTTATAGCAAACTGAAACATAAGAGGAGGCCTGATAGGATAAACCATCATATTGATTATGTTCATGAACATAACTTTTGATATATGCTTCAGCAACTATATTTTGAGATACCTACGAAGGATTAAAATCTCTCAGAGGAATGGTGGCAATCTTTAGTTCATTTAGGGCCAGTATTTCCTTTTCAGCATGTTGATAATTTTGGAGAGTGAATAAACTGATTTGCAAAGGAAATTTGGTCCAAATATTTTTCAAAGCTCTTTTGAGTTCAAAGGTAATTCTAGTCCCAGCAGTCTGATAAAGAATTTCCCTGGATAAGAATTTGTGTGGGACATAAAGGGGGAGAACATGGGTGCAACCACTACTTCCCCAAATCCTAACATAAGTGAAAATATCCTCAACAAAATAATCCCCAATCCTTGTCAAATAATCCATAACCTCGAGAGACATCCTTGGAAACATTGAATTGAAAATGGCTTGATATAAGGGAATCATTACAAGATGACAGATGTGGTAGAAGTGATAAAAGTAATTTTCTTCCCAGAGAATGTTGTGATATGTGTATAGGAAGAGGGTCAGCAAGTGTCCATTTCCAGCCCATGCATAGGAATTCTAGTGAAAATCATATGGCATCCATTACATAAGAGGACATGTAGAATGGTAGATTATTAGTTGAGGTATTCTTTGACCATGTTGACATGGCAGATGTTCGCTATACCAACAAGGGGAACTAACCCAATTTCAAGCCCCAATTAGGCCTGCTTTCGTTTGGAATGGCAAGTTCCAACGGGTTTTAAGGGACCCCGTAAACTATCAAAAGCGTTGATAGATTGCTTCCGAGTGGAAGACTTCAATTAAATCAACAAAAATAAAACAACTAACCTCTAAGTATTAAATCCTATCTACACTACTTCTAACTACTCTAATCTAGTCCTAGCTATCTTAATCTATCTTGCAGGAGCAAAATAAAAGAGATTAAACACCATAAATAAATTCCAAGTCCAAAAGAATCAATTACTGAGTTCATAGATGAACAAGGTTGTATTAGAGCTTTATTGCACTCAGATTACTCATACAGGAATACACATTCCTTTCGATACAAATAAACTAGCAACTGGTGTTTAATATGGTTTTGAATCAGAGATCACTCATAAGTTAACCATGTAATTTAATCATATTCAATTAAATAGGACTAATCATGGACAATATGCCATCAATATGCATAAACACAAATCACATTTAGATTCATGCCAGCAGCAACACCCTGCTTCAAAACACCTCAAAGCAAAAGGAAAATAAATCAGAAATTAAAGGCCTCTTCTTGAACCAAACAGTCCTCTTTATTCATAATAAGTCAAATTTGTTCCTTCCAAAACCAAAATCCCTTTTCATCTTCGGGGGTAATACTTATGCAAAAGCTTGTGACTCTCGGTCTTCCCTGCCTCCTCATCTCCCACCACTATTTTTGATATACAAGCTGAGTATACAGAGATAGGATTGTTAGCGAACCTGCTGACACGTAGAAAGCATTTATGCTGGAGAGCTTTATTTCCTGAGGAAGTGAACAGATGTTGATAAAAGGGGTGATTGTGTGTTGCCTTTCCATGATAGAAAAGCGGGACAACTTTTCTTCCAGACTATATAGGCAATGCGTGGGATTCCGACCTAAAATGCCTAAGGTCAGACCTTCAAACACAATGCTTCTGCATACATGACTCTTAGAATCCACTCCTACATCCTTTACTTCTTGCCTATAGAGATAGTTATCATTAGCTTCATGATTGTGAACAATATAACATAAATGTTCAACAAAATATAATTTAGCCTTTATTAACTTTTATAAAACTACGGGACAAGTGTGAAAAGGATTAATGCATAAAACACAGGCAACACACAATTTCCCGCTCAATCCATAGGCTTGGCATGGTTTTCGAGGGCTTCTTTTAATCGCATTCGAGTATTGGCCCTCCGTGGGTCTCAGTACCCATGCCTTCCATTTTCCCGATGTGCGATTACACTATCGGGACTCCACTGGCCTGCCTTTTACACTAAAAACCTGCTCCCTTTGTTATCTCGAGAATTTTTTAAAACATGGGAAAACAAAGAAAATCCCGCCCCGATCACTCAAGTCGGACCTCAAAATTTATATATCAAGGCTTATAAATATCGTCGGGTCCGACATATCACATATCGCAATATGCACGAGCTTGGGGCTCCGCCGATTGCGACATGCGATATGGCCCCGGATCCGAAAACATATATATATGCGTTAATACCGCCGACAGGTCCATAAAACAGGCTTGCCTTTGAAAACCGGGACTTCAATATTTTTAGAAAAACAAAGGAATATATGGGGAAAGTCATGTCTATCCATAAGGCCAGACTTGAAATGTTATACACTCCAGTTCATAATAATCGGTGGGTCCGCCACATCATCGCACTCATTGAGTATAAGGCTCGGGCTCTACCGATATGCGATATGTGATATGGCCCCGGACCCGACATATGTATGAAGTATGGATAAAAGTATCATCGGATCCGAAGCATAGTGGCACACCTTATATGTATAAGCCTTAGACCTAGGCCGATTGCGATATGCGATGGGGTTTCGGATCTAACATATATGTATATTGTGGTTTATAATGCTATCGGGTCCGATGCCTTATGGCATGCGTTATGTGCCCAAATTGAGTGTGATAAGTGAAAGAGGGATGGTTTATGCATGTTTGTGAAGTCTTTCATTGTAAAGAGTTAAAATGGAAATGAGGCGCGATAGAAGGTTTTGTGTTTTAAGTACTCAAACGACTATAGTGGGGGTGGAGTGATTATGCGTGCGGGCATAAATATAATATGGATGCTTATGAGGATTTGAGAAGTCCTGACGAAGGGAATGAATGCAGGGCTAGGCTGGGTCATGCATGGACCATGCAGCAAAGAGTCATTCGATGGCCTAGCCATCAGGCATTGAAAATTTGACTCGGAAAAGAGTTAACATCCATGTGATAAAACAAATCATTCCAAAAGATGAAAGATCAAACTTCTAGGGGGCCCATTGAAAATTTGCTATCAGAGCATGTTTTAATAGGGAGGTAGTTGTGGCCACAACAAATGGAGAACCGTTGGGCGAACTAGTTATCTATGTTTCCAAATAATCCTCAGATCAATAAAACATCAGGGTGCTAAGATAAACTTGAAATGCAAACTATATAGATGGAAAAGCATGGGTTCCACTTAAACATGAACTGCTTCAGGAGGGATAGAGACAAATAGCTTCTACTCACTAATAGGATTTTGACAGGAATTCTCCAACGGTAGTATTATGGGGTTTATTGACCTTCCTTTACTTGTTTCCCACTTTCAAAAATCCTTTTGGGGTTGTCACTAGTCTGTCCATACCTGTTTAGGTGTGTACCTCAACTCTTTATTGCTCATCAAACTTGATGTAGACATGTTTATCTTGCACTTTATATGAGAGTTTCAGTGCTATATTTTCATTGATTGAATGGGGCACAGTCATGGATCATGCCATATTTTTAAACTGCTTAAGCAAGGTTGGGCTTGCCGTGTCAACCGGTACTCTGAGCCCAGCAATAGTCCTTACTCTAACCGGCTTCCCAAACAACCTGTCTTTCCAGATTGGCACAAGGACTTGACATTTCATTTCTTTTTAGATAAGTCCTTCCAGTTTTAGGAACAAGGACTAGAGCACAATTAGATTTGCCATAGGGTATATGATAGTAAGCTTAGCCCATGAAAGGAGGTTTACTTGTGAGTAACAGGTATTGGACAATTTAGTGTGGTGGATGGGACCAATGGAGAATGACTGCAAACCTTATAGGCAAGTATATGCTAGGTCTGAAGGGAAAGGTAATGTTTGGAGGCAAGATGGCTTCCTATCCATAGACAAGGAAGTATGGCGAGTTTCCTAAGGCCACTTTAGGGGTGACCCTATCGGCCCAAAGGGCATTCGTTAGGGTGTTGTGCTGATTCCTCTGGTTGTCAGCGACTGCTTGCGGATTATGCGGACAAGGTTTTTATTTGAAGACTCTGCAACTCCGTTTCCCTAGGGGTAATAGTTTGTTGCATACTTTATGTGGATTAATTTATCAATAGCAAACTTAGTCAGTTTCAAAGATGAAAAGTAAGAAGCATTATCAAATATGAGGGCATCAGGGATTCCATACCTGTTGATAATGAATTTCTCAATGAATGATATTACCTCATCTTCATTCACCTTCCAGAGCGGGATGGATTCGGTCCATCTGGTGAAGTAATCAATCGTTGTGAGTACATACTTATGTTGTTGTGAAGAGTTTGTAGTGATCTCTCCTATGACATCTAGGCCCCATTGCTGGAACAGTCAATAAATCATAACAGGCTTGAGGGGAATAGCAGGCTTTCTTTCTCATCCGGTGTGTAGGTTTTAACCCTGTACAAAAATTACCTGCATGCAAATTCTAAAACACAGAAAATAAACAATGCGAGAGCATAACACATAAAACACATATACACAAATATTTTCCCCTGGAACCCAAAACCAAGACTACCAGCTTAATTTTTCATTATTTTCCTTTCAATGTTATAATACATATTTATACATGCTGAAGCATCCAATACCAAGGACCGAAAACTATCGCGTCCAAAACCATGGACTGAAAACCATCACGTCCAAAAAACATGTGCGAAAACCATGCACAAAACCATAGGTGGGTCCACCCAACCTAACATAGGGTCCAAAACCAAAATTTTTCGGGGCATTGTCCTGGACCCCATAAAGTGGGGTTACAGGTACACCTCAAAACCCCTGTGACCCACCCC
>APFE030327001.1:0-17932 GCA_000404065.3 Pinus taeda | reverse complement strand
ATAAACTTTTCTCTGCATAAATTTCCGTGAACTTTTCTCCTGCGTTTTTTTTAAATTCTCATCATATTGAGAGCCATGCCATGGGTGTTGCCATCAAGTACAACATCTGTAACATATAACCATACCAGAAACATAATGCCAACAATTTCAAGTCTCCAATTTTCTCCAAATATGCACTATAGAGATTTTTGAAAATAATTCACCTTGCTTGAGCATTTTTCTTCCATATTTTTGATGCAATGAAATCTTCATCTTTTCCTTCAAAAACAAATCTCCAAATGTTAGAGCCACAATGAAATAATTTATTTTTCACATATTCTTTCCAAACCTTAAAATTTGCAGCAGTAAGAAACAATTTCTTTGAAAAACTAATTTTGAAAAAAAATATGTAATTTTTTTTGGAAATCTCCAAGATTCACTCTCGAGTGATCAAGCTGCACCCAAGAGCCCAGCTCTGATACCAATTGTTGGAAATTTTTCACTACTAAGGGGGGGGGGGGGGGGAATCAATAGTGACAATGTATATTAAAATTTATTTTCAATTACTGAATCACAATCACACCTTACACCATTACAATATTAGCTCATATAATACATTAACCAATAGGGAAAACACCATGATCAACATATGCAAAAATATAACAATCTCATGCACAAGGGACGTAAGGATATCTAGTGGAAAACCTCCCTTTGAGGCAAAAACCACCCTTCTTGTTGTTGTTTCTTTGCTACTAATTTTATTAATCAAGAAAATCAATTTACGTGAAATATGGCTATACCCAACAAGGAAGTTTCTCATATAACATCGACTAAGTGAACTATCCAATGGAGACTCCTATCCCCTAAAAGCCTCGCCCAACCACCATTGGAATGTGAGAATGTTTCTTACTTTTACTGGATACCTACACCCATAGGCAAGGAACACCTATCCCTTCTTCACTAGGCTAATTCGATTTGTTGATGAATATAGGGCCACATTTCAAAATATTTGAAACTAAGATCCATGCACAAAGCAACACCAACTTTCTCTATGAAAATCATCTAAACCAAACAATATCACTTTTGTAAATACAATGACTACAAATCACTGCAACTTCCACTCATAGCCTCATTCGATCCATACACTCACAATCATCCACACACCACTCTCAATCAACAAAATCAATCAAACTACTCAATATGACTCTCACATGCACACATAAAACTCAACACATTAGTTGCATAATATGAAATAAGCGACATAATTATGAACTGTTACACCAATGTAAATCAAATATTCTATCTTTGCATACACAAATAAAATAGTGATAATCAAGGAGAAATGCTCTCCTCACCATCTCATACATCAAACTCTCAAAACCTACAGCGGAAACATGTTTGAAGCTCTAGCACATGTCTCTGAAATTATTTTGCTGTAGAACCTCCAAAAACTCTGTTACATTTAGTAGAACAAATTTTTCCTCACCACAACAATTTTCACCCTCACAATGAATCTCATCACTCCATGATTTAAGAAGATGATATCTCTATGTGCTTTTATCAACAAATTCGACCTCTACGCTCCACGAGGTTGCCTTGTATTCTCTACTCAAAGCTCGACTCTATTTGCACTACTCCAAATGGTCGATCCGCTCCACCTTTTATACAATTTTTTCCACTACTCCACTACTTGGTCTATTATAGGAATTCACACTTATAAACACATGAAGACATGTCAATTAGGTCAATTCGAGCCTTTAATGAAATTTCTTGAGATTGATATCACATAAAAACCAACTTATACATCTGAGGATCACAAGAAATACAGAGAAAACTCATCTACAGGCGCAATCGCTCACAGGACACATTGTGTGAATGTCCAAGTCCTTAGACGCTCTCACAACACACTGTGCTAGTGTATAGAGTCACTCCCACAATCATCTATGCGTGCGTCCATTGTAGATAACCTTCTTTTACTCCCAATATTGAATGAGGTTTGAAAAACTACACCTTGGGAAGATAATTGGGTCCGTTCTTGATCCAGGAGGATCTCGTCAAATCAGTTACACAGGTTCAGTTTCATCGTTAGCATTCAGGTCCGGCATCATCAGCTTTGACAATGTTGTTTAGGGTTCAAGTTGTTCAGGTGATGTCAATGGCTTTCATGGTGTTCGAAGGATATCACCTTGTACCTAGCTGTCAACATGTGGTTGTCATCCACTTCACAGGATTT
This sequence comes from Pinus taeda, assembly GCA_000404065.3. NCBI lineage: Eukaryota > Viridiplantae > Streptophyta > Pinopsida > Pinales > Pinaceae > Pinus > Pinus taeda. The sequence goes on along the minus strand of APFE030327001.1, from coordinate 15,720 downwards.
GGTTGTCGACGGTTTGTCGTCATGTGACATTTGTTACTAATGTCGTTGTGTGACATTTAGTTGTAAATGGGTTATTTTTTTAAATAAACCTAATCTGAAACCCTAACCATGCATTAAATGTCAAAAACGTAAGTATACACCATACATAAGTCCTACCCCTAAACCCATGTATAAACATTGTATTAAACATACATAAACCTATGTAAAAAAAACCCTCTCGGGCCATTGTATTACATTGAAAACATTATAAAACCATTGCAAAACACATAACAAGTCCCCTAACTGTAGTGGTTAGCCGCGTCAAAACCATGTCATGTGTGCAGTCGGGAGATAACAATTACAGTGTGTAAGAAACGGTGATGTCAAAACCTTAACCACAGTCCCTAATTACAAGAGTTAACTGCTTAGAATAGGCCTAACCATAGTTGCGTTGAAACTATGGTCATGTGAGAGGAGTCGGATAAGCCATCGGGGTTAGCATCAGAGTAAACCACAGGACTAACCGTGCAGGGAGTTAACTATGACAATAGTCCATGTGAATGGGCTGGAGTCACCGCCAACTGTCATTGTTTCAGCAAACGGTCAGTAGAACCACCAAAGCCCAAACCACCAAGGTTATCCACCTACGCACATGCGATGTCTCCTCCTTTGCCCGGCCAGCAAGCTGCCAATGGTTTCAATCTATTATATGGTTCATATTTGGGTTTTTTTGTTGTAGTTTGTTAAAAATTAATTGAAATACCATGCATATGAACCCTAAGGTGCCAAAACATAACAAGACCGAGACCAAACAAACCCTAAAATCAGACAATTCATTCCTAAACTAGGAAGAAGGAGTTCGAATGTACTTGGAGGGTTTTAAGAGGAATTTTTTGCTCTTTGTAGAAGGGGAGAGTGGTTTTGGGTTTTGTATGCAAGTTCTTGAGGTTTCAGTGTAACAGGAGCATTTAGAGTCGGAATTAGGAACCGTGACAGGTGTTGGAAAATTGGTTCAGAGAGCTATCTTATGACAGTGACCAAAAGTGCCTGCATGCACATTCAATTTGGTCAAATTTATGTGTAATCAACCTCTTTAGTTTCAATCATAATAAAGTGGTCTCCCATCTTGAAAGCTGACTCGGAGACGTAGTCCATCAGGGACGAACTCCATAATCAATCTTGTTATTTGGTATCACTATGTATTTGTTGTTTTCACTTCTGTTTTCCATCGTACTTTTGTTTTATCAACTATCATAAAGTCTTTCTTCTCAAGCAATTTTCACGATTTTAGCACTTTAAGTTAACATTCATTTCATTGTTGGAATAATCAATTCTACTTCAGTTTTAACATATGATCATTTCAAATCATATAATTTGGTATCAGAGCAGGTTACGTTTGTAGAATTTTCCATTGAATATTAACTAGGTCAAAGTTGCAATGTGGAGAAGGAATCCTTGAGCAGATTGATCCAGAGATTGGAAAGTGACGAGTCATTCTTAAGTCGACCATGACAAGATCTGATGCAGGTGAAACGCCAGAAACTAAGATGAGTGATGAACAGTTTCAGCAAGCATTCTTGACTATGAAACAGATGTTGGGAGAAGTCTACGATGACAAGAAGGCGAGAGATGTCGTTTCTTCTTCAAAGACATTGAAGAAGGACAAAGGTAAAGGCAAGGCTTATAAACCACCTTCACCTCCATCATCTCCATCATCATCATCTTCTTCTTCTTCTTCCAGTGCAGAATCTGAAATAGAAAAGAAACCTAAGAAAACATCTCTTTTAAAACTTGATGTAAAATTTGAGTTACCTATTTATGATGGCGAAATGAATCCTGAAAAGCTAGATAACTAGATTAAGCAGTTAGAAGTGTATTGTCGTATTCAAAACATTTTTGGCGATAAAAAGAAAATTCAGTTAGCTACACTTAGAATGGGGGGAACAACTTTAATCTGGTGGGAAAGTAAAACTCAGATAGATGTAAAGCGAAAAGGTAAAGTCATCTCTTCATGGTCTAAGTTTTTAAAATATCTTAGGAAACAATTCTATCCTTTAGGATACATGCAACAAGCTATTATTGATTGGAAACATTTGAGGCAAGGTAAAGGGCAGAGTGTTCAAGAGTTTACTCAGGAGTGCAAAAATAAAGCATTGGCGATTGGTATTTCATTGGATACATGTGAAACTTTGTTAAAATACATCGGTAGTTTACATTCATATTTGCAGCATACATTATTAATGTTTAATCCTGATGATTTTGATGAAGTGTGTGTTCAAGCCATACATATTGAATCAGGTGGTACACCATTCAAGTTTTCACCGCAATCATCCAAAGATTTGGAAATCAAATATTCCAATGACAGTAAAGGGAAGAACAATTCAAAGAGAAATAAATCAATGATAGCTTAGAAGGAAAGACCTACTTATTCTCATTGCCAGAGAATCGGTCATGATGAATCTAAGTTTTGGAAACTTCATCCAGAACTTAAGCCCAAAACTTTCCTTAAGGAGTAGGATGAAAAGAAGGCAATTGTAGAAGTCCAGTGAGTTCTAGTTTCCAATTCAAGTGATGAAAGGAGGATAACTTCCATGGCTACGATAGGTAAAACTTCTGACACTAGTTCAAGTTCAAATACTATTGCATCTTCATCAAACATAAATCCTTCAAATGAGGATAAAGGAGTTGAATTATTTAACATAAGGATAACTTAAGCACACAAAAATAGATACAATGTTTGACAGTGGATCACAAGCCAATCTAATATCTGAATATTTAGTTAAGAATTTGGGTTTGGAGACACAGAATCATCCAAGACCTTACCCATTAGGATGGCTAAATAAATAAACTCAGATAAAAGTCACAAAACAATGTCGATTAAGATTTGCCATTACAGCTAATTACATTGATGAAGTGGACTTAGATGTGGTTCTAGTAGACATATGTGGAGTTGTCTTAGGAAGTCCTTATCTTTATGATCGTGATGTAGTATTTTATAGAAAAGAGCGTAAATATCACCTTAAGAATGATGGGGTTGAATTTATTGTCAAGGCACATCAAAACAAAAATCACTTGAATATTGTTGCTAATCAGATGAAGTGATTAAGAATTTCAAATAAAAGATTTGTAATCATGTGTGTAAAGGAACAACATAAGAATCAACAAGATGTTTGTTCAAGTTATGAGTTTCAGCTTAAAGATAGTTTGATCAAAGAGGTAGAAACTTTTCCAATTCTATTTAAAGAAACCAAACATCTTACTCACAAGCAGGGAATACAACATGAATTACAGTTTGTGCCTAAATCTCCTCTGTTATATACCTAGGGGGGGTAATATGGGGTACCGAGAGAGGTACCCAAGGTAATAATGTAATAATGGGATGGGCCATAGTAATAAATAAGGTGGTTAACCCATGTCATGTAAGGGACCACAAGTAGTTAATAATAATGTAAGGGGCCCATGGTATTAGTTGATGGTATGAGGAAACCATGGTAATGATGCATGGTATTGTATGTATGAGGCCTATATAGAGGCTAGAGACTCCACATGGAGAGATATGAAGAGAAGTATTCTTGTATGAGCAGGCATATGGCTTGTGGAGTATTCTTCTTCCTTAAGGAGTGAATGTATGGTGTTGCCCTACCTTAAGGGTTTTGATAATAAAGAATCATTTATATCTATTTCTTGGGTTTATTTGCATAATATTATGTTTTCTTATCAGATCCATAATATCTAACCCAAGATATTATGGATCTGATAAGAAAACATAAGATTATGCAAATAAACCCAAGAAATAGATATAAATGATTCTTTATTATCAAAACCCTTAAGGTAGGGAAACACCATACATTCAGTCCTTAAGGAAGGAGAATACTCCACAAGCCATATGCCTGTTCATACAAGAATACTTCTCTTCATATCTCTCCATGTGGAGTCTCTAGCCTCTATATAGGCCTCATACATACAATACCATGCAGCATTACCATGGTTTCCTCATACCATCAACTAATACCATGGGCCCCTTACATTATTATTAACTACTTGTGGTCCCTTACATGACATGGGTTAACCACCTTATTTATTACTATGGCCCATCCCATTATTACATTATTACCTTGGGTACCTCCCTTGGTACCCCATATTACGCCCCCTAGGTATATAACATGATTTGAGTTGTAGCTCCATGATTTTCATGTTGAGTTAAAATTGAACTCTTTCCACTTTTTCTTTTGCATCATGGATGCCTGCAACTAATTTACGGATCTTGGCCTTGGGTTGTGCATCCTGAGATATGTGAAACTCCAGCATTTTTCTGCATGCCTCTATAATCACGACTGCTAGCACGGAGCTCTGCGCCTAGATAGTATCCCTTCCCTTCAGGGCCTGCGTCTTCTATGTGAACATTTATTCATTATTCACCTGATACTCACTTATTAAACTGAGAGTGTGCTCCTCTCGAGCTCTCAGTTCCGTTGTCACTCCTGTCTAAAACACATGAAGAAATTTGTTAGGGAGTGTTGCAATATTGTGGTCGATGTTATTCAGGGACTTATGATAATCTTGTCATCGGCTGAGTTGGCACTAAAGGACCATTCTAGTAGAGAAATTGTTTTAAGGTCCACTGTCCTTACCAGTTCTGTAGCCTGACTTGTCCCCAGTGCTATGCTCATCGGTGCAGTGCTCACTTGACCTACACCTAGTTGTATTTTTCTAGTTTGGATCTATAGATCACGTAGATCCTTCTAGACATTTCCCAATGACTACATGTATTGCTTCTCAAATTGCTGCAACAATTCGGTTGTAGTATCAGGCACCTTGTCATCGATCTCATCGAGATCGCCCTCTGTCAGGGTGATGGGATCCATCTACGTTTTAGCCAACCTTGTATTTTTGTGGGAACCCTCCTGCTACTACTATTCTCATCACTTCCTTAGCCTAAATGGGGTGCTCTGCCCCTGATCACCACCACCGCCCTGCGCAGACTGCTCTTCCTCCTCTGTTTTGGGTGAAGGCGATTTACCGCTTTGCTGAGAGTTGTGCTATTCTTATTCAGCCTATTCCTTTGCAGTGTGCTTCCTGTCCATTCAAGCCTTCTCTTTGGCTTCCTTCTTTTGTCGTGCAACCAACTTCTGTGCCACCTGTTTTACTGCATCCTTCAGTTTATTCTTAGCAGAAGTCGCTACGCCTTTGCTGGTACCTACATCTAAGTTAGATGGGGTGTGCCAATCTCTCGACCAGTGCTTGATCACTTCATGTATGGCATCATCTGTGACCAAATACGACAAATCAAAGCACTTCCGCACCCGAATGTAGACGTAGTGGAAATCTTCCTTGAACTTAGCATACGTGGACAACTGCTCATACAAGGTTGGGGACAACCTTGGGCACTAGTTGATGGCCATGCAGAAGCATGCTTCCATTAATACCCAAAAAATATTCGATTATGTGACCTGCGCAAGGTTGTTAGTGACCTAGAGGGAAGTGAACTGTGCAGTCTCTCACAATCCTTCCTTTAATGGAGGAAACTAGTTCTCCTTCAGCAGATCCCATGCTACCAGCATAATGGAGAGCAACAACCACGCATAGTGGAAGGGCTTTCTCTCATCTTGGACGTCGCGACAATTTTGAGAAATTCACTCCATAAATACTAGAACCAGTTAAACTACACAACATTTGTGCATTGTGAATCTAACAATATCACAAGTGTCGGAACCTCATCCACGTGACACTTCCTCGTAACTTTTTTGGCCATTATTTGGGTGGCAATCTACATCGCAGGATCGTTTATGGATGTGATGGAATAGCTATGCATCTTCTTGATAAGGTCAAACTTCTTTTTCATCTTCTCTGCCAAGTCTCTCTCGCCTGTCTTTCTGCCAAACTCCTTGGCTAGATTCAAACCCTCATGTGGCAAGTGTGTGATCATATGGATGAGCATATCCATGATGGGTATAGGTGCGCCATGCCATAAGCACTCATCGTGCACTAGAGTAAGTAGTTTTCACACACTGGTGGTGTTAATATTAGTGTAGTGGTAGTGGGGCACCCACAATAAGTTGAACAACCCAGATTGTTCCACTCCACGGATCAATTCGATTATCTTCAACTTAGTGACACTTGAGTCTTGGTAATACATACGCCTCATATAATCTCTGTCGTGTGGTGATCGAACCACTCATGGTCAGCTAGGTCGCAATCCTCCATTTTTAATAGGGGAACCTGCGTAAGGTGCAATCCTTCAAAAGTAATCTTCTCCAATAATAGGGTGTGTTAATGAGGAACTTGTGTAAGTCTGGGTCCTTGGGGACCTTCACCTTCCATTTTCACGAAGTGATATATTCAGGCAATTTGGTGACGGGCTCCACTAGCTCAATGGCTATATCCTTAATGTCAGGTTCATCTTCTAAGTCTACAACCTTCTTAGGTTTCTTGTCCTTCTTCTGCTTTTGAGTGGAAATATGTTTCCTGGGCGACTCACACACTGGCACCAGCCTCTTTTGCTTTTATTTCCTTTGTTTCTTACTCTCTTTAACAGTGGTGGACTTCGGCTTGGGAAACCTCGGCGTCGTAGGCATAGGAGCCAGAGCTTCCATGCTCACCACCTCTGGAGCAGCTCCTTTGGATGAAATGTCTCCCCCAGTGCTCACAGTTTCAGCAAGGCTTAGACAAACATGGTTTCCAAGATAAATTTCTAATTTAACTCGAGAAAATTGGAAAATGTAAGGCTCGCAATCAAATCGTCAAAGAATGAACAACTCATAAGCAACAGACAACTCTGCTAAAATACCTCTAAGTGTGCAAAGTGTTCATTGTTGGACCAACACACATAATTTACAGGGGATTTTGAATTCAAATTTGGCTGTCCCCCAAAAATTCGATCATTAATGTTGGTTTAGCAGCATATCTTCAAATATTTTAGCCTTAAATGTCACCCACTAGCTCCTCTTAACTATCGCCTGGCTGTCAAATCATGAACAGTGACTGTAATGGTCACTTTTGGGTTATGCTACGCAATATCTCCCTCCACAGCACAACTTCCTTCGCACAACCTCTAATACTGTGACGTCTCCCTTTTTTGCGCAGCCCCCCTACTACATAGTTCCTCAAACAGGGTAGTGTAGTTTATAATCCTGCCCTCATTGAGTCGAAACTACTATATATGGCTTCAACCAGCTTCTATTCACCCTTCCCAGAAAAGGTCCTCCATTCAGCTTTGCGAGCTGAATTGCACCTGCATATGTAATTTCTTTGATGACATATGGCCCCAACCAGTGCATCTGAAACTTTCCTAGAAACTTAGCGAACATAATATCATATAATAAAACCAAATAGTTTACCTTGAACATGCACAACTTGATGTGTCGATCATGTCATGCTTTGTCATGCTCCTTTTGTACTTGCAGATGGAATCCAACTAAGAATCTGTCTTCTTCAAGCTCCATCAACTGCACGAGCTACTCTTCCAAGGCTTCATAGTCTGCCATGCCTGTGAAAGCTGCTATGCAGAGACTAGGCATAATATATTACATAGGCATCATGACTTCTACGACATAGACCAATCGAAAAGGTGTATGACCTCTTAGCTTTTTGCAGGTAGTCTTGTACACCCACAGTACTGTAGTTATGTGCATATCCCAATCATTCTAGTGCACATTAAAAACCTTTGTCATTGTGTTCTACAAGATATTATTGAATGCCTCAACTATCCCATTAGCTTGTTTATGATACGGTGTGTTTTTCTGATGATAAACCTAGAACTCTTTGGTTAGAACATTAATTTTCTCATTGAGGAAGTGCATACCGCGATCTCTCATCAATACTTTTGGGCAGCCTAAACTGGTTAACACGTACTTAAACAAGAACTTTGCTGTTGTGACCCCTGTACAATCCCTCACAAGAAGTGCCTCCACCTATCTGGTCAAATACTCTATCGTGGTGATCATATAGTGTGCACCTGCTTTCTTGCCTAGGGGTTGAATCGGTCCTACAAAATCAATTTTCCATTTCTCAAATGGTTGTAATGACACTTGAGGGTTCAGTGGAAGTTCATCCCTTCGCGAGGTTCTACTCGTTCTCTGACATGCATTACATGCCCTATACTATGCTTTATAATCCTCATGCAGCGTAGGCCACCACAATCCTGTGCACAATATTTTATGTGTTGTTTCCTTTCTTGCATAATGTCCTCTTGCACCCCCTCCATGAGCTTTAGCTAAGATTCTACTTCGTTCGAAATCGAGTACATACCTTTGCAGTATCTCATTAGCACCCATCTTATACAAATGTTCGGCAACCACCAAAAACTCTACCACCCACACCACTAGTTCCTTCTTTTGTTGGTTGATATATCCTTATCCACTATGTGGAGCGTGAAGAGTTGTGCGTCAAATAGCCCTTCCTCCAAATTAGTAGGGTCCTACCCTGTTTCAATTCGTGACAAATGGTCAGGTCCTACATTCAACCTTCCTGGCGTCACAATTACCTCAAAGTCATATTCTTGAAATAAAAACAACCATATACATTTTCCCCCCCAATATAGGCTTATTGGCCAGGTATTTCAAGGTGGAATGATCAGTGTACATCTTGAAATGTCTGCCCAACAGATAGTCTCTGAAATTCTAGAGCACGTACACCATAGCCAATCCTTGCACTCTATCGTTGAGTAACTTTTCTCATCCTTTGCTAATTTCCTACTCACAAAGGCTATAGGGTGATCCATCAATCCTTCACTGATTTGTGTTAGCACTTCCCCCAAAAAAATACACGAGGCATCAACGTGCACATGGAATTCCTTCTTCTAATCCAGGAAGACCAAGATCAGAGTGGTGACCATCTTTTCATTTAATACATCCAGATTTTGCTGACATTCTTCATCCTAACAAAATGTAGCATCCTTATTCAATATCTCCTCCATAGGCACCTTGATGAACTTCCGATAATATCCATTATGGCCTAGCGGTGCACGGAGCTGTTTTACACTCCTCAGGACCTCCAAATTTGCAATTACTATGATCTTGGCATGGTCAACCATTAGTTCTTGCTTTCACACCACATGACCTAGTAAAATCCTGAAGGGGACGCAAAATAAACACTTCTTTAGGTTTAGTGCGATCAAATGTCTTTGGCACGTATCCAACATTAAGCATAGACTGGCCACATAGTAGTTTACTAACCCAAACACTGTCCAGCCATCAAAATACACCTCCAAGGACTTGTCAATAAACTCTTTAAACATCATGATGACTATGTGAGAGAACATCGTCGCCACATTCTTGAGTCTAAATGGCATCACAGTGTACTGGAAATAATGCCATTCCATCATGAAGGTTGTTTTATTCCTGTCTTCTAGCGCAATCTTAATCTAATGGTATACGGAGAATCCATCAGTGAATGAGTAGGCCTCCTACCATCCAACATTATCGAGTACCTCATCAGTAAATGGTGTCGGAAAAGGATCATGGATGCAGATCCATATTTCTCCCTTTTTTTTCTTTTCTTGGACCACCATTGGGCTCACCCAATTAGATTCTTCCATTGGTTCGATAATGCCTGCCTTAAGCATCTTGTCCAACTCCAAGCAGAACTTTTCCTTGTATTTGGGATTAAGGCGAGATGGCCTCTGCTTAATACACTTCACATCTGGCTTCAAGGTAATTTTCATCACGCCCAAGTCACCTATCATGCCTTTTAAGTCTGAAAAATTTGTAGAAAAAAGATCTTGGTACTTGTAGAGTATCTCAACAAAATTTATCCATTGTGGCATCATCTTAGTAATATCTAATCTTCATAAATTTTGGTTCTACTTTAGTACTAATGTTCACTTGCCTGGTTTTGAGTGGCGCGGTGATGTCCAGATTCTCTATCTGCAGACCTTCAACCTCGTGATGGCCTTTGGCCTCTGGGATCTTTATCCTCCCCCTCAGCAGTCACATTATAGCATTCTAGTGCATAGCATAGCTTGGTGCTCCAATCTAGTTGAACCAACTCCAAAGGCTACTACGGAATTCTAAAGATCGTTGCTTTAACCTCCTGCAGAGCTTCATCAATCCTTTCAAACCCATCCTTAAAACTGAAGGTCATTAGGAATCCTTCCCTTAGTATGTCCCACTCTGCAGTGCCATGGTAGAGCTCTGTTTTTAGGTACCAATTCATGGGGATTATATCGAGAGTATGATAGAATAAGTGCACCCACTTTGGCTCTGGCTTTGTTGCGTATACTTTAGTCCATTTTGCCAAATGATCGCATGGATCATTTCTCCCATCATATTTTTTAGTTAATCGCACTTTAGGATGACCAAATAACAACCTCATCATTCTCTCGTACTCGTGCCATTCATCAAAGTTGTCTTTGTGCATACCCCACCACCATGCGGGAGTAGCACCAAACCTAATGCTTGAAAGCAATGATCCTTAGGTACTTCGCTTTCAAAGGCATCCAAAAATTGATCTACATCAGTTAAACAATCATAATAGGGTAAATTGATTACCTCCGATGACACACAACACAATGATTTAGTCATCATGTTATAGCACAATGTAGATACTTCATGCAACTGATTCTTCCAATGCTCCCATTGTTCATGTGAATCCAAGGTACAGGAGCATTCGTGGTCCTATGCAATCCATCCATCAGTTATCAGATTAATCTAGTATTGGTCTCGCGATGTAATTTTGTAGATTTTATCCAAATCATCATCACCCTCTTCATAGCCACGAACCAGTTCAGTATAGCGCAATCCTTCTGTAGTGTCCAACGGTACTACCACGCAAAGTGATTTCCTTTCAAACAACATTTTATGCTTTTTCAAGTTGATGACTCCATTCATATCAATGGCCCAATCAATTCCAAGGAGCGCAGGGTATGGATTGTTGTCATCAATGATTTTTACCACTTCAAAATCTGCCAGTGTGCTTGCACCTTCTATGTCTACGGTAACTCCATGTAGTTGCCTCATAGTAATAATATTATGTTGGTTTTCCATCCTCAATTTAATCAGATATCATTGCACCACAGGTCTCCCCATTCTCTCCCATGTTTGTTTAGGCAAAATATTCACATCAAACCCCTGATAAAAAATAACCTGGTCGATCTCATAGTCTCCTACCTATGCGATGAGCCTCATCTTGTGCCCTGTCCTCATGTTATGTTTTCCAATATTTTTGACTACGCGGTGTCGATCAGGAGAATTTTCTTCACCATTACACCTGTTTATCAACACTTGTTAGCCCTTCACAACCTTACTATCATGTAGAAGTTTTATACAGGTTTCCAAGAACATGGTGAGTACAAAGGGATTAATCTCTGTGGGTGCGCTGGTTTTCGGTATTTTTTCCTGAATTCCTGAGGTAGATGCCTCAGCAAAACTTTTCTTTGCCTCCATAAATGTTTCCTTCACGTGTTCTAGATCAAATCCAACTTCCTTCCCTAGAGCCTTCCAGACCCACCCATTCTCTTCACCCTGTTTTCCTTTATTGTCATCGGTTGTGATTCTTCTTCTTAGTACAATATTCACATTGGGATCCTCCTCGCCGATCTCAGTCCTAATCATCTATAGGTTCTATGTATGGTGCTAAGGCCGCAACTTCTTCTCCTGCATCTTGGCTATTAGCACAGGGCATTCTTCTATTGTATGGTCAAACTAAGTGTAGTAGTGACATAATGGGCACGTCTGATTCTGACACTCCCGTACATCCCACAATTATAGAAAATAACCTATCCACAACCTCTACCAGGTCCTCCCCCTCCTTGGCCTCATTGCACCCCTGATACCCTCCACAAGCTCAACTAGCATCCTGATCCAGAGGCCGAGTTTCTACTTGCATTTGATAGGTAGGCATTATTTCCATCATCAATTTCTAGCTATGACAGTGGTGCTCATCGTGGCCCACCGATTTGCAGAAATCACGTAATGGTTGTTGTAGTGTATGCATAAACTTTTGTAGCAAATGACAATTATTTGTTATGTGTTTTGCGGCCACCTGACAAATAGAGAACCATAGCACGGTCCTGTACTTGGTCCTTTTGGAGCTCCCTGGCCCAGGGGCATTGGTCCGCCTCCTATGATATAATTCGTGAAGACAAGGAAGTGATCTTTATCATGCCCCTAGCTCTTACACTTAAGTCACCAAACTTCCTCACGCACCTTCGGCCTAACCTCCTTTTTCTTCAAGCTCTATAGTTCCAAGTAGAGGTTCTGCAATTACGAGTGAATTTGTCGAACTCCCAAATACGCATCCTGAATAGGCATTTCATGCAGTCTCATCGTGATTTCTAGGGCTTTTTCTTGAGTCCCTATCTTCTACTATGATAAAGAAATCCTCAGGTGAGGCAGGAGCAAGGCTATAAACCACTAATGGTGCTCACTATCTTTGAGCTGCAAATTAGCTTCGTGGATCATACACTTCAATCTTTGATCTAACTTACAGGGCGTTTCATTAGCATTCATCATGATTTCCTTGAATCCAGCTACTGATTGTGACTCAGACTTTGGCATATGAATTCCTTGTTCAAAGCAGCCTTAGTGTCTGCTAACGATGCCAAAAGATTATTAGTGCAGTACTTGACGTACAATGTGATCACGTGATCTTGTAGAGTAGTAAACAAATGCACCTTCTTCATATTATCATCCATGACTTGTTGCATTGTCCATACATCATCCGCAATAAACCAAAATTGATCTGTATCCTCACTCCTTATACCCTTGAAAACTCGCAACTTCATTGTATTCGACATGTTCAAGGGCGTCGGTGGTGGTGTCTGTGTGGGTGAAGTTATATGCTGTGGAGGTGAAGGTGGAGGTGGAGTTCGCAGAAAACCCTATTTTATCTGCTATACAACACTCCACAGTGAAGCCTGTCTCATTCCCTCCTCATTTCTCAAAGGAGGTCCGATCAACAGGTTATATTCAGGACCTGGTTTCCCTCTATTTCTAAAAAACGTTCCACTTCATGTAGCTTTGAACATCAACGCAATGGCATAACCCTTTCTTCACACAACATCATCTTAATCTAGGAATTCAAAGATATTAGATAGTTAATTCATGTCCCTTCGAAGAATCGTCGCTCTGGTTCATTGTAGCTGACTAAGTTATCAATCGCAAATTCTATCACAAATCCTCCTATGACTTAATTAAGCCATTGGTCAACAACGAGTGCAATCTTATCTTAAAAATCTTTGAGCCTCCGCACTAATTTTGGAGTCAACACGATTGGATTGTCGAGCCTCCACCTTCATACATATGTTTCTTTTCATTCTTTATTTAATTATTCTTTTCTTAAATGTGTGTGGGGTATTCTCATCGATATTTTCTTTATAGAGTTCTTCATAAGGCCCTTTTGTTTCTATGATATGATGGTCCATGGTGTCATTAATATCATTATAACTATTCTCTTACTAAGTGCATGTTTAGGTACATAAATTTCTCTCATAACCAAGCTATTATGGTTTCCCACTGAAAATGAGTATCATTTCTTTTCAAAACATTGTTTTGAAGGTTATTAAGGAAAGATCAAATTTATTATACAGTGTTTGCACTCCCTCATGTGTGTGTATTTGTTACTAATTTAAGGAGCTAAGTCTATTGCTACTTTCAAAAATCACCAATGAAAAATGTTGTAGGCGACCTTTAACTTAATAAACCAAAATTCTTTTTACATTCTCCACGTTGTATATTTCAACTTTGTTGTGAGAAAATTTTTCATATAAGAAATTCAAACCATGAATAATATATTTAAAAAAAGGGAGAACTTTAATAGGTTACCCATCCCTATCAGATTCTTCTTACAGGCCTGTCTATACCCTATCCTGTTGGGTTGAATTTGCAAATCAATGTTTTATTTAGAGCAACATTTTATTATGATAGTTTCATCTTCATTGTTGTTCCTTAATCATAATAGTAGAATATTTTATCTCGTAGGGAGGGAATAATATTTGAGTAGCATCAATGATGGGAAATTCTATTAATTTCTAACATTATTTTCCCATCTCCTATTCATATACAAATCAAGTAGTTTGTTTATGTAGCCAACATATTCCACAATTATCACAATTCACTAATACAAACTAAATGTTTAGTACCACCATGGTGGTATAGCTTACGGTCACCACTTATTTCAAAGATAAAATAAGGAATGATTCTCATTAGCAGAAATTTCATCCTAAAAGTGGCCTCCTAAGAAAAAATAATAAAATAATAGTTAAAATAATAACATAAGAGTTATAAATTTTGGAGGGAAAAAAAGAAAACTATTTTTTTAATTGAATTTTCTACTTATCTCCTTATAGGTTTGCTCAAATTAAAAGTTTATAGACTCGTTGGATGTGGAATTTAATTCTACATCCAACGAGTACCCATTATGCATACTTTTGAGAAGACCCACATTGATAAAAATTGAAGATACATTAAAAAATGTGTTGGATATCTGCAATTTTTATCAATGTGGGTCTTTCCAAAAGCATGCATAATGGGTATTTGCTAGATGCAAAATTTAATTCCGCATTGAATGACTTTCTATAGTTGAAATTTGAGTAAACATATAAGGAGAAGATTCAAAAGTACAATTAAAAAAATTAGTTTTTCTTCTTTTACCTCCAAAATATTTACATGTACATATTTTTAAATTTAAAGGATTTTGATTTGTTTACATATTATGTCATGGAAATTATGTGAAAATATCATGTGCACTTTTTGGCTAAAATTTCATCTAATGCAAGGACAACATGTGATTATCTTAGGTTACTAAGCTTATAATAGATCACAGTAAAACCTGAAGTTTTTGCACAAACAATTGTGCAATTCATTATTTATGTTAAATTTATAGAGTGATAACTGTCTCATTCCTAAATAAGTAAAGATAACTTTGTGAACATTTGATTGAAGCATAAGTGTGGCTGGCTTGGTAATTGGTACCTAAATTTTATTTTTTATTTTTTATTTTTATTTTATGAAATTCTAATGTCTTAAATAAATATAACTTTGACCTTTTCCCAAACGAAGTTTCTTCTAGGGAAGCATTCAGAAGAACTTTTAAATTCTAAAGCTTAGTTGACACAATAGAATATTGTAACTAACTTACTACTTTATTGAATAAATAGCCCAGATCTCCACTCAACGACATTAAAATCTATGAAAATGATAGTTGAAAATCCAGACTTTACTATAGATTTGAAACATGAACTTAAATAAAAAAGAAGAAAAAATGTTCATGCACGTTGCACAATAAAGGAACATGATCTTTACTCCTCCGTGAATATCCTCCCACACAACATTCTACCGAATAGACGGATCACGAGTCGATCAGAATAGAATGACATCATTTAAATTAACTTGGAACAATGTAAACTTTGAAACGGGAACTGATACTGTTACCCGTTTCGTAGAGATAGCAAAAAAATGACCTGATTTTCAAAAGTGGTGATGCAGAATACACGTGTTTTTTGGAACTTTAATTTTTTTTCATGTTCAAGGATGAAATCAAGTTTTAGAATGGTAGTGATTTTCATGCTGATTTTAAAAAGTGAGTATTCTGCATCACACATTTTTTTAAAAAGACCTATTTTTTGACTTTTAATTTTCTAGTGTGTGAAATGTGAAAAATTATTTTCTAAATTTGATAGTTTTTGAAGTCGTCATCTTATTCATATTTTCTTGTTCTCTATCTTAAATATTTTTTTTTTTTTAGGGGGGTTTTTATTGTTTTGCGTTTTTAAATTAGAAAGTCGATAGTTTGAATTTTAGATAA
>APFE030326997.1:0-23877 GCA_000404065.3 Pinus taeda | reverse complement strand
GAGGGAAAATTCACGTCTTTCGCGAGAATGGAACGCTGTATGGAGTAGCGGAGACTTCGAGCAACAGTAGGCCACTGGCATTTCTGAGGCAGAGGCTGCTGTTCTTGACGGAGACGGGTGCAGGGTCACTGGATTTAAGAAGCATGACGGTGCGAACGGGGGAATGTGAGGGCCTCAGTGGAGCCAGGGCCGTAGCTTATGCTTTCGATGCTGCGGAGCGATCAAAAGGGTATGGTTTTACTTCAGAAGGTAATTTGATTCAGGTAACACTTATGGGGGATGTTCTGAACTTTGAATGTAGGGTTAAGAGTAAAAGGATGTCTGACATTGAAGGGGAAGGGTCTGTTGTAGTTAGGGCAATTAAGGGCTATTTGCTTGTAAGTACCCCAGAGAAAGTTTTTCTTTACTTTGGATCATATTGCATCTGCGTTTGCGCCGGGTCCGAAGAACCTCGGCGACGCGCCGGTGCTGATTGCCTGTAACAGAGACAGGCTTGTTGTGATCGGTTTGGGCAATGGGTATGTTGGGGTGTACAGATCGAAACTCCCGGTGCACAAGGCAGAATTCAATACCATGCTCTGGAGTAGCCCTGTGCTAGTGTTTATTTTGTTTCTCATCGGAGCCTGGCATTTCTTTGGGAAGAAGAGAGAGGCCTTTGCGATTTGGGGATGTGATGATATTTTCAGCAGTATGCCTATGGTGGGCAGCTCTCTGTCCAGTGCGTCTGGCGAGAGGAGTAACGAGGATACTTCAACCAGAGCTGAAGGGTTGAGAGACATTCGGGATGGTCTCAGGGGGCCGACAAGAAGATATGTGTCTCCTTCTGGCTATCCTGCACGTCAGTCTGGTTATGGAGGAGGAACAGGTGCTATTTCTTATAGAGGCAGCACGGTTGATCCGAATTATAAGGCAACAGCAGAGACCAAATTCAGGGCACAAGCAGTAGAGACGAGCAGTTATGCCAAAAGGAGGGAGCCTTTGTTCACTAACAGTCAAGTTGTTGAAGATAAGATTCATTAATTGCCTTGTTTATTTTATATGGGAATGTTTTGTTGCAATGAGCTAAAATATTCCCTGCTTAACATACCGAGTGAAGGCCTACATACATAAATGTCTGTTTCTCAAAATTGATATCATTCCGCATAGGATCAGATGTTAGCTTTAAATTTTGGGTGAGTTTCAGTATATTTCAGTGTGTACGGCACAGTAAAGATGGCCTTTTATATTTTGAGAAACACAGGCGAACAGAGCTGATATTCCGAAATAAGGGAGCCTTTGTTCGCTGGCGGTCAAGTTTTATAAGATAAAACTCATTGATTGTCTTCTCTCCTTTTAATGGATTGTCCAAAGCTTTTATATTTGGGAGTGTTTGGTTGCATGAATTCAAATGCTCCCTACTGAACAGAGTGAGTAATGAAGGATTCCACGTGTTTTCAAAATTGAATATTCACTTGCGAGATTAAACAGACTCTTTCAGTCTCAATATTACTTCAATTTCAGGGTATTTACAGCGTGAATGCCATAGTAAAGAAGAACTTTTATATTTGGAGAGATTGATGTATATTAAAGCTGGCCTTTATTGTTTGAGAAACATAGATGAACAGAGTTAATATCCCAAAATAAGGGAGCCTTTGTTCACCAGCAATCAAGTTGTACAAGATAACACGGATTGATTGTCTTCTTTCCTTGTTCTGGAATATCCAAATCTTTTATATTCGGGAATGTTTGGGTGCAGCGAATTCAAATACTCCTGCTAAACATAGGGAGCAGAGAGAGATTTCACATATCTCTGTTTTCAAAATTAATTTATAGCATCACACAGTCTTTTCTTCTTAATATAAATTCAAAATCTTCAACTAGGAGATGATGTCTGGAATTTGTAATTGAGATTTGTTTCGTTCTCTTTGGGAAGTCTAGAATCTGAAATTGAGATAAAGATATCTATTATATTTAGCTAAAAGTTAAGTATGAGGAACTTGCTAATAATCTTATTTCAAAAATTTGAAAAAACGAACTACTTGGAAATTATCAAACCTGGTGTTGCTATGTTGTTATTTCTCTAGTGAAGCTCACTGCATGGAATGATGGGAGAGTATCATACCTGGTGTTGCTATGTTGTTATTTCTCTAGTGAAGCTCACTGCACGGAATGATGGGAGAGTATCATCAATTCTGGTGTTGCTACTTCTCTCGTGAAGCTCACTACATGCCTTAGAAGATGAAAAAAATTACAAAGATCTGAGAACAGCAGACGAGAGCTCATAACTCATTATCTGAACTTCTTGCTTCTTGATACCTGTACCAGAGAAAGTCTACCCTCCAACTCCCACCAATTAGGATCCAAAGCCTGGTGATTGTCTGCTGTGTAGTTGTGTAAATTTTCAAAGTTTATAATAGTTACCTCCATAACATAAGAATCAATAGATTATTTGAACTAGTTAGTTTCTGTCATCATTCATTTAAAGGGCTTGAGTCATTATTTTTGCTTGGTTTGAGCAAGGATTTGTTTGATTTCATGATATGTGAATGATTTGGAGCACATTAGGGTAGCAAAATTCTCATCACACAATGAATAGGGATTGATAAGTAGCCCATAATGTTAAGGTGTGTCAATACAGGAATATGGAAGCATAATTTACTTAGTACAAGAATCATCTAATATATCATTTGTTTGAATGAGTGTTTGTTTGCATTTTTTGAAGCTCGAGTTCAGTTAAAAGGTATTTTAAAATAGGATCTCAGTTCATTAGAACATTCCTGAGTAAGAGGCCAACACCCAGAAAGATCTTGGTGTTTCCATGAAAGATGGTACAAGAATGTTGAATTATAGTTTTCATTTCTTTCTTTAACAAAAGTTGGAGAGTTTGATGGTTTTGTGGGATAGGTTTCTTTTATGAAGTTTGACAGGATTAATTTTGGCATTTCCTGTGCTACGTCTCAAATTTATGAAGCCTTGGTTGACAATTAAGATTAGTGACCAATGTTCAAATTGGAATTCATGGGAAAATAGCCCCAAAAAATACACCCTCTGTTTTTGCATTTTTACGTTCATCTCTTATGTTTATTACTGTATTGCTTTTGTATTAGCTGACTAATCTTTCATATATGTTACATAGTGACATTTCCTGTTTGGATGCATAAGTTCTTGGATTGCAGTGATGATCGACTTTTATTATTGTATTGTCTATGTATCTGTTAAATTTGAAGGTTTGCGGTTTTGGGTTTGTCAGAGACCAGCCAGTAAGTGAAGAAGGATTCCTCACTCTTGGCCAAGATGGAAATCTTCAACTAGGAGATGATGTCTGGAATTTGTAATTGAGATTTGTTTCGTTCTCTTTGGGATGTCTGGAATCTGAAATTGAGATAAAGATGTCTATTATATTTAGCTAAAAGTTAAGTATGAGGAACTTGCTAATAATATTATTTCAAAAATTTGATAAAACGAACTACTTGGAAATTATCAAACCTGGTGTTGCTATGTTGTTATTTCTCTAGTGAAGCTCACTGCACGGAATGATGGGAGAGTATCATCAATTCTGGTGTTGCTACTTCTCTCGTGAAGCTCACTACATGCCTTAGAAGATGAAAAAAATTACAAAGATCTGAGAACAGCAGATGAGAGCTCATAACTCATTATATGAACTTCTTGCTTCTTGATACCTGTACCACAGAAAGTCTACCCTCCAACTCCCACCAATTAGGATCCAAAGCCTGGTGATTGTCTGCTGTGTAGTTGTGTAAATTTTCAAAGTTTATAATAGTTACCTCCATAACATAAGAATCAATAGATTATTTGAACTAGTTAGTTTCTGTCATCATTCATTTAAAGGGTTTGAGTCATTATTTTCGCTCGGTTTGAGATTGAGCAAGGATTTGTTTGATTTCATGATATGTGAATGATTTCGAGCACATTAGGGTAGCAAAATTCTCATCACACAATGAATAGGGATTGATAAGTAGCCCATAATGTTAAGGTGTGTCAATACAGGAATATGGAAGCATAATTTACTTAGTACAAGAATCATCTAATATATCATTTGTTTGAATGAGTGTTTGTTTGCATTTTTTGAAGCCCGAGTTCAGTTAAAAGGTATTTAAAATAGGATCTCAGTTCATTAGAACACTCCTGAGTAAGAGGCCAGCACCCAGAAAGATCTTGGTGTTGCCATGAAAGATGGTACAAGAATGTTGAATTATAGTTTTCATTTCTTTCTTTAACAAAAGTTGGAGAGTTTGATGGTTTTGTGGGATAGGTTTCTTTTATGAAGTTTGACAGGATTAATTTTGGCATTTCCTGTGCTACGTCTCAAAATTTATGAAGCCTTGGTTGATAATTAAGATTAGTCAGCAATGTTCAAATTGGAATTCATGGAAAAATAGCCCCAAAAAATACACCCTCTGTTTTTGCATTTTTACGTTCGTCTCTTATGTTTATTACTGTATTGCTTTTGTATTAGCTGACTCATCTTTCATATATGTTACATAGTGAAATTTCCTGTTTGGATGCATAAGTTCTTGGATTGCAGTGATGATCGACTTTTATTATTGTATTGTCTATGTATCTGTTAAATTTGAAGGTTTGCGGTTTTCGGTTTGTCAGAGACTAGCCAGTAAGTGAAGAAGGATTCCTCACTCTTGGCCAAGATGGAAATCTTCAACTAGGAGATGGAAAATCAACGGTCTAGATGGCTGAGACCACTGGATTGTCTGTTGAGTCAGGGGAGATGCAAGATTCGGGCAATTCTGTTCTCTACAACTCCGACTTAGACATTGTTTGGCAAAGCTTTGCATCTCCAATAGACGCACTACTACCAGGATAAGAATTGACACAATCTTTAAACCTCACCAGCTGGAATTCTTCTACTGATGTATCTAGAGGCCGTTACTTTCTCAAAATAATGCAAGAGCCAGAATCTCTGAAGTTATTGAATTACAATATCCCTTATGAATTTTTCAATTATTCATACTGGTCAAGGCCCATGATATACAATGCGATCGGTTCTCCGGTTGCTTTTCTCAATCTATCTAGAAGTTTTAGCATGAGCTTTGGTGAGCCCTTAAAGGAGTCAGTATATATTTATCATAACAAAAATAGTTTGGCTCAGGACAGTCGAGCGTTGAGGCGGATCACTCTCGAACATGATGGCAATTTGAGATTGTACAGATGGGATGCTAATGTCAGTTCCAGCTGGATTGTAGATTGGGTTGCAGTTTCGAATCCCTGTAGTATTGCTGGAATTTGTGGGAATGGTATCTGTCGCCTTGATGCTAAGGGTAACCCACATTGCAGCTGCCCACCTAGATCAAATCCAGTTGATTCAAGTAGACCATTTCTAGGGTGTTTGCCTCTAAATTCTTCACCAGATTGCGTCAACGATATTAATAATGAGTATTCAAGGTACAAGATTGTGACTGTTCCACAAACAAATTACTATGGTGGAAGTTCAGTCATTTCAATTACAGAAATATTTCTGCAATGTCTGCATTTCGGGGTCTCTGCTTGTCTATATGCTCATGTGTAGCTTATGTATATGGGGTTTCTGACCTGAAACCCTACTGTTGGACACTAGGAAACCTTCTTTTTGGAGGTTTGCAAAATCCCAATTACACATTTTTCATGAAATTCAGCCTCATTAATAATAGCAGAATGGGATCCTCAAATGGGTGCCCTCTCCGGCATTCGAAATATCAATCCCATCTGAAGATACTTATTCTAGGAACTATTCTTGGTGTTGTATTTCTGGTGTGCATGTTTATTGTATTTGCCGTAGCAGCATAATTATGATGAAAAATAGACGAAGCTTGGATGCTTCCATTTTTGTTCCTGGGACTCCTGTGAATTTTCCCTTCGTGAATCTGCAGATTGCAACAAACAACTTCAGAGAGAGGCTTGGAACTGGTTTGAAAGCCTCACAATTTATCTGCAGAATATAAAGGTTTTGATTTTAAAATTTGTTTTGTACTAATGGGAGACCGCTTTGGCAGGAGGTTTTGGGATTGTATACAAGGGTTCACTCTTAGCCGAAACTTTGATTGCTGTGAAAAGGTTGGAGAGATTGCTGCCACAAGGAGAGATGGAATTTAAAACAGAGGTGACACCGATTGGTTCCATTCACCATAGGAATTTAGTTCGTCTCTGTGGATATTGCTCCGAGGGATTACAAAGGTGAGTGTTTGTTTGCATTCCTTCTAATTTTTCACATCTTCATCTTAGCAAAGAATAGGCCAGAATCCCAGATTACATGTTAAGATAACAAATCCCTGATAAAGTGTGTATCACAGAACCACTACTCAAATTTAACTTGTAAATTATTCATTTTAGGCTCCTTGTCCATGAGTTTCTGCCAAATGGATCCCTGGATAGATGGATATTCCGTTCATCTTCGAATGATCCAAGGTTTCTAGATTGGGATACTCGCTACAGCATCTCCTTAGCTACAGCTTAGGGAATTACATATTTTCACGAGCAATGCAGAGATAGGATCATACACTGTGACATCAAGCCTGAGAACATCTTGGTGGATGAGAACTTTTGCGCTGTGAATAGTTGTCAGATTTTGGGCTGGCCAAATGGGCTTCAACAACATCTGCATATATGACATGTAGTGATGTTGTAGTTACATTTGGGTAAATATTCGTTTCTATCTTTACACCAGCTCTTTCCTTAGGAAAATAAATGTCATTTATAATCAAGACTTCGTAAAACTAGCTGCTATCATATTTCAGGTATCTGGCTCCAGAATATTTCATGTATTGCAAGGTTAATGAGAAGACAGACGTGTATTCCTTTGGAGTAGTTCTTCTAGAGCTAATAACTGGAAGAAAACCAATCAATGAAAAGAATCCTAAAGGCAAAGAAAGCCTGGTTATGTGGGTAGGGCTCTAGTGCCCTTGCTTGTTTTGTATTTGACAATTTTGAATTCTTTTGGTTTCGTCGTCTTGGTTCAGAATCTTAATCTCTTGTAAATTTCAAAATTTAGGCAAGGCCATTACTGGCAGCTGGCTTTGTAAAAGAACTTGCAGATCCACTTTTGAAAGATGCTTATGACATGAGCGAGATGAAGAGAATGGTCATTGGTGAAGCATGTTGTCCAAGGCAGGCAGCTCAGTTTTGACCTCGAATGAACAGAGTAATTACTCTTATTCTCTTTCATTGCGTATATATGTTTCAGTTTCTGACTTATGTGAAATTTAGTTGCTTGAAGACGTTTCCTTTCCTACGAGGAGTTAGTGCTAGAATTGTTTTTTCCCATAACGAAGAAATTGTTTTATTAATTGGTTACTGTGTTGACGAGGAGGAGTACTTTTTGTTCTACAACTTGTTACTGAGCGGAAGTCTGGAAGAAACTCTTTCTGGTATGTAGTATGCCAATTTTCATGCATTTATCATGTTACATCCTTGGAGATTTTTATTATTTTTTAGCGTTAAGTGTTGTTCCCAGTTCTCAGAAAAAGTTGGGTTACAGGAGGAAAGGACAAGCCACAGGCTCATTGGAAAGGTAGGCTGAAAGTGGCCATTGGAATTGCTGAAGCTTTGACTTATCTGCATGAAGGTTGTTCTCATCCTATCATCCATAGAGATGTGAAATCATTTTATATTTTTCTTTCTGAAAACTTCGAACCTCAAGTATCTTGATCTTTGTGAGAGAAACAAGTTCTCAAGCTTCTATTGAATTGTTTGTATTTTTTGGTTGGAGATGTTATAATAAGATTTGCTTGATCATTAACTAGCAAATCATATTTTGATGGATCATTAACTAAAGATATTCTGTGAATAGTTGTCAGATTTTAGGCTGGCCAAATGGGCTTCAACAACATCTTGCATATATGACATGTAGTGATGTTGTAGGTACATTTGGGTAAATATCCATTTCTTTCTTTACACCAGCTCTTTCCTTAGGAAAATAAATGTCATTTATAATCAATACTTCATAAAACTAGCTGCTATCATATTTCAGGTATCTGGCTCCAGAATATTTCATGTATGGCAAGGTTAATGAGAAGACGGACGTGTATTCCTTTGGAGTAGTTCTTCTAGAGCTAATAACTGGAAGAAAACCAATCAATGACAAGAATCCTAAAGGCCAAGAAAGCCTAGTTATGTGGGTAGGGCTCTAGTGTCCTTGCTTGTTTTGTATTTGATAATTTTGGATTCTTTTGGTTTCTTTGTCTTGGTTCAAAATCTTAATCTCTTGTAAATTTCAAAATTTAGGCAAGGCCATTACTGGCAGCTGGTTCTGTAAAAGAACTTGCAAATCCACTTTTGGAAGATGCTTATGACATGAGCAAGATGAAGAGAATGGTCATTGGTGCAGCATGCTATCTGAGACAGGCAGCTCAATTTTGACCTCGAATGAACAGAACAATTACCCTTCACCTACTAATTTTCATCTTCAATGATTCTTTATATGTCATAATGCTTCTTGAATTTATGCCTTACGGCGTTTCTTTTGCAACCTCTGGTGCAAATGCTAGTTATATACATCTAGTGGTAGATTTGATTGGATACTTAACTCTAGGGCATCTCACCATGTAACCCCATGCAAAGATAGTTTTGTTTCATATAATCCAAGTGATTATGGTAGAGTGCATTTGGGGAATAATCATTTTTGTAGTATTGATGGACAAGATATATTATCAAAACTAGTCAGTCATGTACCACAAATGTGCATGATTTTGATCTCTATGGGATGGCCAAAGGACCCAAGAAAGGAACATTATACACATTGAAGGAAATGATATGAAAATTAGATTTTGTTTTTGTTAGAAAAGAAGTAAATTCAGGAGATATGTGGCATAAGCACTTGGATCACATAAGTGAGAAGGGCTCAAAAATACTTTTTCATAAAAATTTATTGCCGGGTTTGAAAGCCTATGATCTTGATCTTTGTGAGGATTTCATATATCGTAGACAAAGAAGGGTTTCATTCGTTAGAAGTGGCCATGCCAAAAAGAAAAAATTGTTAAAATTGATACACATAGATGTGTTTGGCCCTGTTAACATCAAGTCATTAGGAGGAGAATCTTATTTTGTAACATTTATAGAAGATGCACCGAGGAAGCTTTGGGCCTACCCTATGAAAAGTAAAAGTGAAGTGCTTGGAATATTTCAAAAATTCCATGTTGAAAGAGTGACTAACAAATTACTCAACTAGCTTAGAATAGATTATGGTGGAGAATATTTATCAAATGCATTCAAGGAATATTGTAACAAGTTTTGTATAAAGCATGAGAATATTGTTCCTAGTACTCCTCAATAGAATGGTGTCACCGAAATGATGAATCACACCATTATGGAAAAGGTGAGAAGTATGTTGTCCAATTCTAGTTTGGAGAAACATTTTTGGGCAGAAGATGTAATGACAACTTGTTACCTTATAAATCAATTTCCAAGTATGGCCTTGGATGGAAACATCCTTGAAGAAGTTTGGATTGGTAAGAAGTTGAATTATTCTCATTTGAAAATATTTTTTAGTTAATCTTTTGTACATATTCCCAAAGAAAATAGAACTAATATAGATGATAAATCTATGAAATGCATTTTTCTAGGATATGTAGATGAAGAATTTGGTTATCATCGATGGGATCCAGTCAAACATAAAATTATTAGAAGTAGGTATGTTATATTTAATGACTTAGAGATGTTTAGGAGGACTGCAGGTGAGCTGAAGGTCTAGAAAGTTATTGATAGGTTTGAAGAGAACATGAAAATATCCCACCAATGCAAGAAAATGAACAGTAAATTCAAGAGCAAGAAGGACAAAAAGTGGAAAGCTATGAACATGGAGAATAAAGAATATTGTGGGAACCTTTATAGGAGATTCAACCTGATAATGCACCACTATAGTTGTTCCATAGATATTCTAGTCCTCATAAGCCTTCACAAACGTATCCTCCTTCAAACTATATCTTATTAACTAATGAAGGTGAGCCTAATTGTTTTCAAGAATATTGTAAAGTTGAGCACAATAAAGAATGGAAGAATTTTATTTTCTCAAAAATAAAACTTGGGAGTTGGTAAATATTCCAAAAGGTAGAAAGGCTCTAAAAAACAAATGGGTTTAAATGATTAAGCATGAAGGAAATGAAAATAAGGAGAGGTATAAAGCAAGGATGGTGGTGAAAGGATTTTCCCAAAAGGAAGGTATTAACTTCACTGAAATTTTCTCACATGTTGTTAGAATGTTATTCATTAGAGTCATTCTTGGTCTTGTTGTTGCTTTAGACTTAGAATGTGAATAGTTAGATGTAAAGATTGCTTTCCTTCATGTTGAATTGGAGGAAGAAATTTATATGGAACAACCATAAGGCTTCATAGAAGAAGGCAAAGAAGACCTTGTTTGCAGGTTAAAGAAAAGTCTTTATGTTTTGAAACAGGCACCTCGACAGTGGTACAAGAAATTTGATTTATTCATGTTGGAACA
Organism: Pinus taeda; assembly: GCA_000404065.3. Classification (NCBI taxonomy): domain Eukaryota; kingdom Viridiplantae; phylum Streptophyta; class Pinopsida; order Pinales; family Pinaceae; genus Pinus; species Pinus taeda. The sequence goes on along the minus strand of APFE030326997.1, from coordinate 13,454 downwards.
TGGTTTTCACAGGTTGGAAGTTGACTCTTGTGTCCATATCAAGAGGTATGATCAACGAAAGTATATCATATTATTGTTATATGTGGATGACATGTTGATTGTTGGGCATGATAAAAATATGATCAATATGTTGAGGAAGGATTTGGTCAACATATTTTCAATGAAGGTTTTGGGTCTTGGAACACCCCCCCCTTGTGTGCTAAATTATTGTAAACCTAAGTTGAGGAAAGCTAGGTGTGATACCTTCGTTTGTGGGTCAACCTATTCTAAACCTAAGCTGAGGAAAGCTAGGTGTGATATGCAATATGAAAGGAAAATGTATTATTAAATAAATTAATAAAATAAATCACTTGGAGGGTGGAGCACGAAGAGGGAGGAGATTCTTTCCAAATCCAATTGAGGAATGGGATAGAGATTAATCTCTCATGATAAAGCTTCTATATGTGTTTCTATATAAGCTTGGATGTATTGGAGATCCATCAGATGGATGGGAGATAAAGATCCATCGGACATAAAATACTTGCAAGAGACAAAGGCAAGATTTTATGAGGAAAAGCCTCATGGTAGATAAAGACGAGATTTTCTGAAAAAGACCTAGGCAAATGGAAAAACCCATAAAGTGGGACGCCACTAATGGAAACTAAATCATGAAAGAGGGTATTAAATACCCAGTGAATTGATCAAATGAGGACACTTGATCCTTGGCAAGAAGCTCGGCTCGAGGGGGAATATGAGGTGATTCATGGTTGGGTGGTGTTGTTCCTCCCTCCATGTGAGTTTTAGTTGGTATCATATGTGTGGATTGTACTATATGTTTCACCCTATCCTGCAAATAGTTGTAATGATTTCATTTTATTGTTTTAATTGTATGGGTGATAATTGTGTAGGAGAATGATATACTTTAATGATGAATGATATTTATTCTAAGTTTGTAATTATAGAGGTGAAGGGACCATTTATTTAGTCTATGCATTGTATGAAGTACACCTAAGGAGGGTTCTAGTTCTTACTCATATTGAGTGAGTTATGTGTTAGCCAATGTATTGATAAGTGGTTCCATATCTTATGCATGTGACTTTTACTGCCAAAGTAGAGGTAGTGGTAGAAGCATAACATGGGATTGTGATTTCTTGTGCATGATAGAACCCTCATGGAACCCTTATGCAATTGTAGGATTACTACACAAAGTTGTCTTATGAGATACATAGGTATGGATGAGTTAGTTATCCAGTCAATCTGAAGTTGATCATCATTATGTTAGAGGAAGAACCTAGTATGCATTAATGTTATACTATATCTCTAGTTCAGTTTGGGTGATAAAGAGTACAAGATATAAATGCATGTACTCCACTGTATAGTTTTTAATGGCCCAAGTATCTATTGCATATGTACACAAGAACTTTTTTTAACCATTCTATCCATTGTATAATAATAGACTAAGTTTATAGAACTATGATTCTAATGCATGGTTAGGTTAGCTACTTTAGACATAGGTTATTAACTGCTAGTGGGTGAAATATACCCTTGGAAAAGGTTCAACCTTAACGATAGATAATGAAGCTTTTTACATGGTCGTGGACTAGGAGCTAAAGTCTAAGGTAGGCCCAAGAGGTATGTTTCAAATGGTATCGGAGTAAGAGTTCAAACCTTGTGGCCTATGGACTCATCTACCTCGATAAAGTTTGGGATTGATTATAAAATTTCCATAAGAGAAATAACTCAAATCCTATCTCGAAATTTAAGCCATGAAATTCATAATGATTATCGCCACCAAGGGAAATATAGAAGAACTAAACATTCGTGTAGGATAAGACCACTTCATATAAAATATGATGATGATATTAAATAACATAAATATTGGCAGGTTTTATGTGTAAAGTAGTCTTTATCTAGGGAGAATTTCGAGACCTCGAATAGTTAACATCAATTAAAAATACAAGGATGAACTGAACCCTTATCTGTTATATTGAAACCCTTCTCAAGCATGCAGCATCTTAGATTTTAATAAGTTAGTAACGATCCAGTTGTCAACGATTCTCTCTAGCAAGTGATTTGTCTCTAGAATCTTTTTCACACATGTGGAACAAAGAAAAATCCTTTCTTGTGGCCAAGGCAATCCAAAGGGTCTTGGCTTACTAGCTTTGTCGACAATATTTATTTTTGACGAAGGGTTCTGATTTGTTGTAGTTTTTCTGGGCATAGTTCCTCCTTGAGAAAGGTTTGCAATGGTTGAGCTGTGTTGGGACTTTAGTTGCATACCTTTAAAAAAAAAAAAATGGTCTGCAAAACCCTCATTGCCCTCTCTTGAGTGCTAATCCTGTAGTAAATTTATCTATCCTTGTATCATAAAAATGTGCACTGGGTTATCCAAACTCTAATCTGTGAGAAGATCTTTCTCTATTGAGGTTATAGGGACATTGTTACGTGGCCTCTTGCCTTTTTTCACAGAGAAAAACACCAGGTGGAAACAATCTCAACAACAAAGCATTGAAAGGTCTAAATTTCGATAATTAAAAAACATATCACAAGATCTAGGGCGAAAACAATGACTATAAGTATGATGTAGGATAATGAGATGAAATTTCAGTAGATGCTTTTAGTGAAAAGAAAACAAAGGGGATATTTCGTGTTCAAGGGATCAGAAAAACTCAATACAATTTCACAGGCAATGGATGAAACAGGGTCTCCGTGAGTCAGGGATGAAGATGTTAGCTGTATGACTTTGCGCTTAAAGCGTTATTCGGGTGTTACTTATGGTGTGCATTCCATTCCAAGGAGATTAAAACATTCTTAGTCAAAAAAGAATTCCACGTAGGAAGGTAAAAGCAAAAACACCCTTTAAATCATAAAATCACTTAACCAAAGAAAGTCATTGTTTAGTTTATTTTTCTCAACATCATCCCTCTACTCATATGGATTGCTGCATTAGTCGGATAGGAAATTATCACAAAAATCAAACGTGGAGAGGATATGGTTATCCAAAAATGCATGGATGTCATTTTTTTTTGTTAGAGATAAGCCCTAACCTTGGTCATGGAAAATAATGGGAAAAATACCGAAAATCACAGTGTTCCTGTTAATGTCAATTGAGGGGCTACACTATTATACAAGGATCGAAGAAACGGCAGAGACAATATGTGGTACTCTTGTTGTTCCCGTGTTAATACCGTGGTTTCTCTATACTGATTTTCGGCTTGTTCACCCCAATTTGGAGGGATAAGGGAGAAGGTTTGAGGTTGAGATAACGATAATCATCATCGAAAGCATAGTTCTTATACTCACAATCCATCTACCAAGTATCTTACATTCATAAGCATTAGAACTAAATAAGCTAGCTCGGTCTTTGTACGAGCAATCTCCATTTCAAGCTGTGAGAGTAACACTTAGCCCAAGCTGTGAGAGTAGCACCTAAGTGTGAGGTTCTAAGAATGAGAAGGCTTACACACTGCCATGATTGTGAGATAAGGAAGATCATGCCATCAATTCCAATGTGTGGAGATCGATTGTAGCAGTGAAAAATACTTAGAATGTGCACCAATATTCGTTCACGTTTGAGTTTTATTAAAACCTAATTCTTGGTGGATAGACGATTTATTTTAATACAAAGCTTTATGAAAGCCAAACAATTTATTTATATATTTTTTCGATGATATTTTTTATACTAGAAGAAACAGATATGCAGTGGTAAGCTTAAAGTAAATTGGGAGATGTTGTAAGTGGTGAGCATATGTGAAGAATGAAAAATGGCTTCCTTGAGTATACATAAGAATATTGTGCTACACATTAAGTTTTCAAAATACATATTCGTGCCTTTTTGTAGTCTGCATTTGTACTGAATCGGCTTCCTTGATTTTTACAATCAAATACACCACTTCATGATGGAGGAAATCTAATTTTGAGTGCGTGAAGAGCCTTTGAAGATTTACTCTGATGTTGTAACCAAAATAATGGAATTCCCTTAGCAAAGGCCTAGATCTGTTTGTATTCATTTAGCCAATGGTACAATTTTTCATGTGATACTTTGACAACCATCAACTTCTGGTGGTACCATAACTTATGAGGCATATAAATCCATAAGATCTCAACGATCGACTAAGTTTTGGGTGTTTCCATGAAATTCTTCCCATATTTGGGAGTCTTGATAAACTAAAAGAATCCAATTCAATATCTTTCGAGGGATTGGAGTCTATTCCTTGTTCAAGTCAGACAAAAAACCCTCTTTTCACCTCGCAAGAATAGAAATGGCTATCATGCTCCCCCTACCACTCAGATTCATTCCTTTGAAGTGTCAGGCATCAAGTTCTATTCAAGACGTGGACATGATGAGTTGAAATTGTGTTTCAAAGAGAAGGACGGTATGTCCACTCGAAGAATCGACATAGTAAGAAATAATATGTCACGCTGTGTAAAAAAAAAAATATGCACTAGGAGTGACAATGTTCGGATTTCCATATCAGAATTCTAGGTGAATTACGCTTTCACTTTGCATGGGATTTTTGTCTTTTATTTCTTTGCTGCTGTAAAGACGACGTCAGTAAATTCTGCGATGCCCACAAATTGCGTTGCTTTTGTACATTACTAATACTTAGGTTTAGTAATGTCATTTAAATATGTGAGTTTAATTCAATTAAAAAACTTGTTTTCATGAAATAACATGGAAAGTTAAAACTTCCTTAGGTTCACCGTTTATCAAAACTATGTTAATGTATATGTCTCTGACCCACCTAACCAATAGAGAATTTTTGGTTCAAACTAATATAACAAGGTGGGCTGCAGGGCAGCAAGTCCCTGCCCTGAGCTGGGAAAAAGCAGTGCTTTTCTTAAAAACAGATTTGGTTCAAAATCATGATGCTTAGAAACTGAATAATGGGATCAACATCAATTATTCAAGCAAAAGTTAAAGTTAACATGAAAAGAGTCTTTACAGATAGCAGCTCTCAGAGGAAGCCTAAAAACAGATTTGGTTCAAAATCACGCCTCTGCCCTGAGCTGGGAAAAAGCAGTGCTTTTCTTAAAAACAGATTTGGTTCAAAATCATGATGCTTAGAAACTGAATAATGGGATCAACATCAATTATTCAAGCAAAAGTTAAAGTTAACATGAAAAGAGTCTTTACAGATAGCAGCTCTCAGAGCAAGCCTAAAAACAGATTTGGTTCAAAATCATGCCTCTGCCCTGAGCTGGGAAAAAGCAGTGCTTTTCTTAAAAACAGATTTGGTTCAAAATCATCATGCTTAGAAACTGAATAACATGAAAAGAGTCTTTACAGATAGCAGATTTGGTTCAAAATCATCATGCTTAGAAACTGAATAATGGGATCAAAAGAGTGATGTACATCATCGCTAATTGTCCATCTAATTCGAATTCCAACTTCTTTACAGATAGGAGCTCTCAGAGCAAGCCTATCAATGAGGTAAGTACTCCTGTAACTACTCGCAGCCAACCATGTGACTGAGTTATCATGTCTGACCTCTTTCCACCTGTCAGAAAGCCATGAGACACAGATTGCCTTAGACCCAATATTAATTGTAATGTCCTCTGGATAAATTCTCTTCTTCAATTTACCCATCTAAAACCAGTAAAATAAATGAAAGCACTAAGAAATGAAATCACAAATAATTAAATACTAGCAAGTTTATATTCACATATGTTAAAAGTATGACAGAAGCAAACCTTAGGATGCTCTCCACGGCCACGAAATAATCCGGGGGTTTGCAGAATGCTGCTTAGCAGGAGTGCTTTGGCCAAAAGCAGGAGTCTACAGATAGCAGCTCTCAGAGCAAGCCTAAAAACAGATTTGGTTCAAAATCATCATGCTTAGAAACTGAATAATGGGATCAAAAGAGTGATGTACATCATCGCTAATTGTCCATCTAATTCGAATTCCAACTTCTTTACAGATAGGAGCTCTCAGAGCAAGCCTATCAATGAGGTAAGTACTCCATGTGACTGAGTTATCATGTCTGACCTCTTTCCACCTGTCAGAAAGCCATGAGACACAGAATGAATCTTCAATTGATGGAGACTGTATCCTGCTCTGATCTGCTTTCGAAACTGCTGCATCGGATCTAAATTTGGATCGAAACTGGCTTGCGATTGGATTTATCTCGATCTGACCTGAATGATATGCCGATGAAACGGATTTGGACAAGCATCTGCCTCTGGTGAGGGGGTTCCTGTTGTGGTTCTGGGTCATCAAGGTAAGTTGAATGGACTGGGTAGGAAAAGGGGTGTTGTTCCACTTGGCGTTGGATCCCTAATGAATGGAACTGGAATCTTCATCAGCATTTGGATCCTATATAGTATAGAACTGAAAGTGCTATTGATGGTGGCAAACTCTTGTTAGCTTTGGCTTTGCCCCTACACTGAAGGGATATGAATATTGGCACTGCTTGCGCTGAGGGTGGGTCTTTAATCTCGATTTGGTAACCCCTTCTTCTGTTTCAAATGCTGGCTGGTGAAATTCAATGGACTAGTTGCAATAGATCCGTCCTTTTGCCGAGAAGAGCGACGCCGGACCCCCCTGAGCTGGGAAAAAGCAGTGCTTTTCTTAAAAACAGATTTGGTTCAAAATCATGATGCTTAGAAACTGAATAATGGGATCAACATCAATTATTCAAGCAAAAGTTAAAGTTAACATGAAAAGAGTCTTTACAGATAGCAACTCTCAGAGCAAGGCTAAAAACAGATTTGGTTCAAAATCATGCCTCTGCCCTGAGCTGGGAAAAAGCAGTGCTTTTCTTAAAAACAGATTTGGTTCAAAATCATCATGCTTAGAAACTGAATAAAATGGGATCAACATCAATTATTCAAGCAAAAGTTAAAGTTAACATGAAAAGAGTCTTTACAGATAGCAACTCTCAGAGCAAGGCTAAAAACAGATTTGGTTCAAAATCATGCCTCTGCCCTGAGCTGGGAAAAAGCAGTGCTTTTCTTAAAAACAGATTTGGTTCAAAATCATCATGCTTAGAAACTGAATAACATGAAAAGAGTCTTTACAGATAGCAGATTTGGTTCAAAATCATCATGCTTAGAAACTGAATAATGGGATAGATCAAAAGAGTGATGTACATTCAATGAGGTAAGTACTCCTGTAACTACTCGCAGCCAACCATGTGACTGAGTTATCATGTCTGACCTCTTTCCACCTGTCAGAAAGCCATGAGACACAGATTGCCTTAGACCCAATATTAATTGTAATGTCCTCTGGATAAATTCTCTTCTTCAATTTACCCATCTAAAACCAGTAAAATAAATGAAAGACTAAGAAATGAAATCACAAATAATTAAATACTAGCAAGTTTATATTCACATATGTTAAAAGTATGACAGAAGCAAACCTTAGGATGCTCTCCACGGCCACGAAATAATCCGGGGGTTTGCAGAATGCTGCTTAGCAGGAGTGCTTTGGCCAAAAGCAGGAGTCTACAGATAGCAGCTCTCAGAGCAAGCCTAAAAACAGATTTGGTTCAAAATCATCATGCTTAGAAACTGAATAATGGGATCAAAAGAGTGATGTACATCATCGCTAATTGTCCATCCAATTCGAATTCCAACTTCTTTACAGATAGCAGCTCTCAGAGCAAGCCTATCAATGAGGTAAGTACTCCATGTGACTGAGTTATCATGTCTGACCTCTTTCCACCTGTCAGAAAGCCATGAGACACAGAATGAATCTTCAATTGATGACTGTAACTGTATCTGCTCGATGCTCATCCGATCGATGATCACTGGCTGGATTGAATGTATCCGATGAACGGATTTTGGAGAACGGATTGACATCTGCCTCTGGTGAGGGGGTTCCTGTTTGGTGGTTCTGGGTCATCAAGGTTAATTGAATTGACTGGGGTAGGAAGGGTGCTGTCCACTGGCGCTGATCCCTAATGAATGGAACTGAAATCTGCATCCGCATTTGGATCCTAAATAGTATAAGAACTGAAAGTGCTATGATGGTGGCAAACTCTTGCTAGCTTTGGCTTTGCCCCTAACCTGAAGGATATGAAAATTGGCACTGCTTGCGCTGAGGGTGGGTCTTTATCTCGATTTGGTGAAACCCCTTCTTTCTGTTTCAAATGCTGCGTGGTGAATCAACGGACTATGTTGCAAATAGATCGTGCCTTTGCCAGGAGAGAAGAGCGACGCCGGACCCCCCTGAGCTGGGAAAAAGCAGTGCTTTTCTTAAAAACAGATTTGGTTCAAAATCATGATGCTTAGAAACTGAATAATGGGATCAACATCAATTATTCAAGAAAAAGTTAAAGTTAACATGAAAAGAGTCTTTACAGATAGCAGCTCTCAGAGAAAGGCTAAAAACAGATTTGGTTCAAAATCATGCCTCTGCCCTGAGCTGGGAAAAAGCAGTGCTTTTCTTAAAAACAGATTTGGTTCAAAATCATGATGCTTAGAAACTGAATAATGGGATCAACATCAATTATTCAAGCAAAAGTTAAAGTTAACATGAAAAGAGTCTTTACAGATAGCAGCTCTCAGAGCAAGCCTAAAAACAGATTTGGTTCAAAATCATGCCTCTGCCCTGAGCTGGGAAAAAGCAGTGCTTTTCTTAAAAACAGATTTGGTTCAAAATCATCATGCTTAGAAACTGAATAACATGAAAAGAGTCTTTACAGATAGCAGATTTGGTTCAAAATCATCATGCTTAGAAACTGAATAATGAGATCAAAAGAGTGATGTACATCATCGCTAATTGTCCATCCAATTCGAATTCCAACTTCTTTACAGATAGCAGCTCTCAGAGCAAGCCTATCAATGAGGTAAGTACTCCTGTAACTACTCGCAGCCAACCATGTGACTGAGTTATCATGTCTGACCTCTTTCCACCTGTCAGAAAGCCATGAGACACAGATTGCCTTAGACCCAATATTAATTGTAATGTCCTCTGGATAAATTCTCTTCTTCAATTTACCCATCTAAAACCAGTAAAATAAATGAAATCACAAATAATTAAATACTAGCAAGTTTATATTCACATATGTTAAAAGTATGACAGAAGCAAACCTTAGGATGCTCTCCACGGCCACGAAATAATCCGGGGGTTTGCAGAATGCTTCTTAGCAGGAGTGCTTTGGCCAAAAGCAGGAGTCTACAGATAGCAGCTCTCAGAGCAAGCCTAAAAACAGATTTGGTTCAAAATCATCATGCTTAGAAACTGAATAATGGGATCAAAAGAGTGATGTACATCATCGCTAATTGTCCATCCAATTCGAATTCCAACTTCTTTACAGATAGCAGCTCTCAGAGCAAGCCTATCAATGAGGTAAGTACTCCATGTGACTGAGTTATCATGTCTGACCTCTTTCCACCTGTCAGAAAGCCATGAGACACAGATTCGTGCTTTGGCCAAAAGCAGGAGTCTGAAGTAGTTGCTCTGCCCAAAAACTGGAGTTGATACGCCAGCAAAACCAGCGGAAGCAGCTAATGAAAGGAACTGAAGCCAGAACAGAGTAGCATTAAATACTAGCAAGTTTATAGTCTTGCAAAAAACAGATTCACATATGTTAAAAGTATGACAGAAGCAAACCTTAGGATGCTCTTAATGGCCACGAAATAATCTGGGGGTTTGCAGAATGCTGCTTACCAGGAGTGCTTTGGCCAAAAGCAGGAGTCTGAAGTAGTTGCTCTGCCCAAAAGCTGGAGTTGATACGCCATCAAAACCAGCGGAAGCAGCTAATGAAAGGAACGGAAGCCAGCAGTGGGGGCTGTAGTAGTTGCAGCGACGAGTAGCTAGTGCGTGCTTAGCAGTTGTAGCCACCAGCAGTCAGCAGTAGGGGCTTTCGTTGCTAGTGCGTGCTTAGCAGTTGTAGCCACCAGCAGTCAGCAGTAGGGGCTTTCGTTGCTAGTGCGTGCTTAGCAGTTGTAGCCACCAGCAGTCAGCAGTTGGGGCTTCAGTAGACATTTTAGCCATTGATCCTGGCATCGATTCGCATCTACACTTTATGCTTTCAAGAAACAATACTCATTCCACGCCTTCTGGATTCGCATGGGAATCAAACTCATTCGGGACAAAGATAACTCCGATGATTAAGATATCTGTAAACAAAGAGCGAAAGGAGAATCCTATTGTTAGTGGCCGTTTCTTGCTTTCTTTTTTCGTTGTGCTTCTACTTTTACGATATCCATAATCAAAAGAGTCATGAGGACAAGTGCTAAGAGAAACAATGCTGATAGTTCAGTAAGTTGGCTTATGCTGATGGATTCCATGTTCCGTGAAGCAGAGAGATGTATGTCAATATGTAGGTGCCGAAAGTAATGTTTGCAAGCTAGTTTTAAGTGTGAATGGCACTGGGTTTTTGAGAGTATTTTAGTAGAAGTAAGACGTAATCATTTGAAAAGATTGAAAGACGGTGGGGAAGGCCGTGGAAGATCGCAACACTTGTGCCGGATAGATTTTTGACAAGGGATAGATTTCTGACAGGTACAGAAATAAATACATGAATACATATACAGCCTGATTTGATATTATCCCATATGAATATGAAGGGCATTTATTGGAGATGCAAGTGCCAGCTGACAAACGAGGCTGGCTTGGGACTTGGACTGTGCTTGACTTAGTTGTGCAGAGGCTGGCTTGGGACTTGGACTGTGCTTGACTTAGTTGTGCATTTAATTAATTGTAGGTTAAAGTGAATTTATGGACAGTGCACAATTTCAAGATCAGTGTTGCACCGATGGTCTTTATGAACTCTAACTGTTCCACAGAGGCATCCTTGAATAACCAAAAAGTGAACCCAATTGCAGAATGCCATTAATGCAATCCATGATTCATTGCAGCGTCAACCCAATTGCAGAATGCTATCAATGCAATCCATGATAGCTACAGGAAATAAAGAAAAAATCAGGAAGGAAACCAAAGAGAAGATACCAGACTTTTCTTAAAAACAGATTTGGTTCAAAATCATCATGCTTAGAAACTGAATAATGAGATCAACATCAATTATTCAAGGAAAAGTTAAAATTAATTGTAATGTCGTCTGGATAAATTCTCTTCTTCAATTTACCCATGTAAAACCAGTAAAATAAATGAAAGCACTAAGAAATGCATGCCAAGCTGTAAAAATAGATAGAAACATTGTCATTTGCCACAAAGACAACACAGAAGCAAGTAATTGTGACTGTATACTGAATTTAGTTAATGCTGCTTCAAATTATTTGCACACCTTCTGTTTCACTTGATCAACAACTCCCCACATGTATTTTTCCTCTTGCTTTAGCTTTTCTTCTCTCAATGCTTTCTTTTCCTGCACAAAACATCATAGCTTAATAAACTTAAGCTAAATATACTAAACACAAAACTAAAGAGAATCGAATGGTAGTATGTTAAAGTTTTTAGTGCCTATAACTTAACTTACACACTCTTAATTAATGATTGCAATTTGGTTAAATACTCCATCAAAGGCTGAGAAAAACCCTCAGATGACCTGGACTCCACACCCAAAGATAACTGGGTAAAAATATTCAATTGTGCAACCATAGGTAATGCAGATGGGAAATATGAAGTCTGAGTCCATTGTCAAGCAGACCTCACAGGATTTGGACAGACCAGAATATTAATGGCTCAAACATTTAAAATGGGACTCCTTCCACAGATTGAGACTACTCCCGACCCTCACAGTTGATTGGGTGGGCTGCTTTCATCCAGATAAGCTACCATTATAGACTGTCAAGGACCTATTGTCTGTGTGAGTACGTCAACCAGCAGAACACAAATAACTGAATAAAAGACTAACAGAAAAGAAAGAACACACTAGCGTTAAATACTAGCAAGTTTATAGTCTTGCAAAAAACACTTCCAACACTTGGAGATTCACATATGTTAAAAGTATGAATTTAACAGTTAGATGCATCTATCCTGGTTTAGAATTTAAGAATTTAAATGGACAGCTAGGCGCAGAACAGAGAACAGTTCACAATATTAAAAATTAAAATTCAGCCAATTAAATAGACTAGAAATCAAGTATGTCTTTTTAACTTATTTTACACATTTGATGATCCACCCACTGCCCAGTATAATAGTCGATTGAAAATTATGAAACTTAGCACAGTTCAGCTAGGTGCAGAAGAGAGCACAGTTCACAATATTAAAAATTAAAATTCAACGAATTTAGACTCGAAATCAAGTATCTCTGTTTAACTTATTTTACACATTTGATGATCCACCCAGTATAATAGTCCATTGGAAATTATGGAACTTACCGCAGTTCGGGTTTGGTGCCATCGATAAGGCAGTTATCATATTTCAGATAGTCCACCCCCTGTCATGAAATGGAGAAGAATCAGTTGCTTTCATCCAGATAAGCTACCATTATAGACTGTCAAGGACCTATTGTCTGTGTGAGTACGTCAACCAGCAGAACACAAATAACTGAATAAAAGACTAACAGAAAGGAAAGATCACACTAGCATTAAATACTAGCAAGTTTATAGTCTTGCAAAAAACACTTCCAACACTTGGAGATTCACATATGTTAAAAGTATGACAGAAGCAAACATTAGGATGCTCTCCACGGCCACGAAATAATCCTGGGGGCTCAACTCTGAAATTGCCAACCTGTAAAAATAGATAGAAACATTGTCATTTGCCACAAAGACAACACAGAAGCAAGTAATTGTGACTGTATACTGAATTTAGTTAATGCTGCTTCAAATTATTTGCACACCTTCTCTTTCAGTTACAGTTACAGGAGCCCTAAATGTCACTATAAATATGAACCTGGGACTGAATAAATATTATTAATAACAGAAGCTTACAGGAGCCCTAAAAGTAATTTGGCAGGTCTTTAAAGAACAAGAACCACACTACGTCGAAGTACAACATATCTATGTATTGTCGTGAGAAGAGAAATTGTCTCAGATATTTTACAGCCTAGGGCTAGGGAGATCTCAGTTCAATTGCTTGTAAACACGGTTTATTAAATAGTATTTGACAGGAGATAAACAATGAAATTTGCATCCAAGGGTTTGAGGTTTACAAGTGTTTCTTTCTATTCATCTTCCTCTTGATGCTTAATGAATTTAACAGTTAGATGCATCTATCCTGGTTTAGAATTTAAGAATTTAAATGGACAGCTAGGCACAGAACAGAGAACAGTTCACAATATTAAAAATTAAAATTCAGCCAATTAAATAGACTAGAAATCAAGTATGTCTTTTTAACTTATTTTACACATTTGATGATCCACCCACTGCCCAGTATAATAGTCGATTGAAAATTATGAAACTTACCACAGTTCAGCTAGGTGTAGAAGAGAGCACAGTTCACAATATTAAAAATTAAAATTCAACGAATTTAGACTCGAAATCAAGTATCTATGTTTAACTTATTTTACACATTTGATGATCCACCCAGTATAATAGTCCATTGGAAATTATGGAACTTACCGCAGTTCGGGTTTGGTGCCATCGGTAAGGTAGTTATCATATTTCAGATAGTCCACCCC
>APFE030326994.1:0-11450 GCA_000404065.3 Pinus taeda | reverse complement strand
ACACATACAAAGAATACAAGTAATCTAAGGCACACACAAATATAGCAAAGAATAGATTCATGTACCCATAGATAATATATTCATACACATACAAAGAATACAATTGTGCAAGACACATACAAGTATAACAAAGAATAGGTTACACATACAAAGAATACAATTAAGCAAGACACATACAAATGTTGCAAAGAATAGATTCATACACACATAAAGGACATATTCATACACATACAAAGAATACAATATCCAAGGCACACACAAATGTAGCAAAGAATAGATTCATGTACACATAAAGAATACAAGTAAACAAGGCACATACAAGTATAGCAGAGAATAGATTCATACACATACAAGGAATACAATTAAGGAAAGCACATACAAATGTAGCAAATAATAGATTCATACACACATAAATGACATATTCATACACAAATCAAGAATACAAGTAATCTAAGGCACACACAAATGTAGAAAAGAATAGATTCATGTACACATAAAGAATACAAGGCACACACAAATATAACAAAGAATAGATTCATGTACACATAAATAATATATTCATACACATACAAATAATACAATTATGAAAGACCATACAAGTATAGTAAAGAATAGATTCATACACATACAAGGAATACAAATAAGCAAGACACATACAAATGTAGCAAATAATAGATTCATACACAGATAAATGACATATTCATACACATACAAAGAATACAAGTAAGCAATGCACACAGAAATACAACAAAGAATAGGTTCATATATATACAAAAATAGATGTAAATAATATACACACAATTATAGCAAAGAATACAATCATACATGTAGAAGTAAATAATTTCCATACACTAGAATACTCAAAAAGTACACACATTAGCAAATAATGAAGGAATATTGAAAGGCACTCAAGATAATACAAGCAAATATTCAAAAAAATACATTTACATACACACAAACAATGAAATCACCACTCTAACACTCAAGGCATAGTCAAACAATACACTCATATACATACAAATAAACAATGAAAGAATACTAAAAAACATGCAAAATGAGACATTCATAAACATAGAAGAATACACACTCCAAAGAAGTAAATACAAGTAATGAAAACACTCTATCTCAATAATACATTCACACACACCACATAGAAGGAGATACCCTATTCATTGATACATACCAAAACAAAAACCTTAACAAATAAATTCTAACTATCGAAATTCAACTAATAAAAACACTATCTAAATTCTAAAAATAATACATTCATATACATACAAAATAAAGAATCTAAAACATACATTGTAATCCAAATACATTCATATATATAAAAATAAGCATTCAAGAATATATTTATTGTATATAAATAATAAAACCAATATACAAACATTTAGGTATAGTAAATTTATACAAATACATAATATATATATATTTTTAAATATTTACAAACACAAACACTCTAAATAATATATATGAATTTTTTATATAATTTATAATATTAATAAAAATATTAAATTACATTTATTTATATATATGAAAAGAGGTAAAAAATTTATAATATCCTAATAACATATAATAAAAATATATATATTTAAAATAAAAAAATCAAAATCTTAAAAAAATCAAAATCAAAACTGAAAAAGAAAAATAGAAATTAAGAAATATAAATAAATTTAGGTGATAATTTTTATATAATTTATGTGAATGGGAGTGATTTTTTATTTTGTGTGTATGTGGGGAAGATGTTTAAAACATTGAAAAAATGTTAAATGATTTATGTGAATAAAGGTGATTTTTCCATTTGTTTGTGTATGTGGGGAAGTTGCTTAAAACATTGAAAAAATGTTAAATGATTGATGTGAATAAAGCTGATTTTTCCATTTGTGTGTGTATGTGGGGAAGATGTTTAAAACATTGAAAAAATGTTAAATGATTTATGTGTCTAAAGGTGATTTTGCCATCTGTGTGTATGTTGGGAAGATGTTTAAAACATGTTTATACATTATTATTATAATAAAAGGATGTATGTGTGTTTGTGCATATTGGAGTTGCTATAAACTAAAGATCATGAAAAACATGAGCACAAGGAGCACAACTCAAAGGAGGGTTACCATTTAACCCTCCTAAGAGCCTTTTGGAGGGGTGGAATCCCCCTCCACAAAAAAAATGCCTACTCCTTTTATTAAAGATAGTTTGTGTTCATGTACATTTTTTGATGGGCCCATCTAAACAAAAAAAATACACATTTTTCTAATTACATCAGAACAAAAAGTAAAAATAGATAATGCCTTCGAGAAAAGCGGCACCTTTGATATTGATAGATTTTCTGCAATATACAACATTAAAATAATATTGTTAATATACAAACTTTTCATAACAACTTGTAACATAATTAAATACATCATTCCTAAAAAGAATCTCTATAACATATATATTTATATATAATCAAAAGCCATAATGCATGATAAATATTCCATTCACAGGTGCCGAAGGGAGTAAGAATTAAGCTCCTATGTGTAATTCTTCCAATATGCATCATAGGGGGAATCCATTATAACCCCTCGCACATTAAAGCTCAAGTTAGGTGTAAAATTGAATTGATTACACAGAAATTAAACCGGTGAATGCTAATTGGCCATTTCTAATAAGAAAACAATCCACTCACACAGCTCTTTGCACTATGATCAACACTTACGCATATATAACTTTTGATGGCCCAATAACAATTGTCTATTGAGAAAAAATTTAAAATCTAACAAGCCCATTAACAAATCTATATAATATAATCTATATAATATAACCCATGCTACGAGTACATAACTATGAGTAATGATTGAAAAGTGCTGAGAACTAAACACGGAACTAGTACTGATTGACAGTTGTCAGCTGGCATCAAACTCATGACTACTGATCACAATGGTTTGTGAAATGAATTTCTTATATTGATTGAAACTTGAAAGTTTTCTCGCTATGATTAACGAGCTAAACTCAATGATACTCCCACGCTCTTTATGGATCAGGTAGCTATGGTAATGATTTTTTTTACATCTAATTATGTGATTGCTTATACGCATATATTGTTGCCCTCGGCGTTAGCGAAGGGTTGGCTTCGAGTATATTTCCTACGTGGCTTGGTATTGTATTGGGGTATTCTAGGTTCCTTACGTGGCTTGGTATTATGTATTGGGGTATTCTACATTTCCTATGTGGCTTGGTTTTAATAAAATAATTATTTTTAGATATTAAAAAAATCATAAACCATTACTTATGCCTGACTACCTGGACTATTGTTCATAACCACCACTGATAAATGAAAACTCCAACAATATCGATAATACGTGATTCCATACATGGAGCTCATTAACGAGCACTCTTCACGCAAAACCTATGCACTATCTTCGTCCTGGCCGAGACTGGAACTCTAAAGCCCGTGGCCATTGGGAAAGATGAATTCTATTGAAAAGACCAGGGAGGAAATGCCATCAAAAGTAATTTCACCCTGCTTTCTTAACAAATCAAAAGATTCATTGAATAGTTGTATTAAACAGAAACTTGAGTCTAAAATAGAATCGCTAAGCCCTACGGCTAGAATTTCTGGGATTTCTTCGACCTGTGACTTTTGAATTGAACAATAGATTCATTGAATCGTTGTATTAAATAGAAAGTTGAGTCTAAAATAAAATTGCTAACCCTTACGGCTGGAATTTCTGGGGTTTCTTCCATCTGTGACTTTTGAATTGCACAATAGATTCATTGAATCGTTATATTAGACAGAAAGTTGGGTCTAAAATAGAATTGCTAGGCCCTACGGCTGGAAATCTTGGGGTTTCTACGATCTGTCACTTTTGAATTGCACAATCAAGAGAGAGAGTTGGGTCTTTCTGGCGAAGTGAATGTGCAGATCTTCCTCTATAAGGTGCGCCTCAATTAACTGAACCACCTTCGCTTAATATACCCATGTATAACATGCTTCATGGGGTTAATATCTACAGTTTAAGCAACTTCTGCTCAATCCGGTTATGCAACTCTTATGGATATGGGACAATTGGTTGCGCTGGCATGAAATGAGAAAAAGAGGAGCTCAATGGGGGTTTGGAGAGACCAATGCTGTAACAAACAGCCCAGCCATGAAATGAGGAGCTCAATTCGGCGACCAATTGGATGCTCTAACAAACAATGCAACCGTGAAAAGGAGAAAAAGGGGAGACCAATTGGGTGTTTGGAGAGACCAATGCTGTCAATAGGCAAAAAGATTGATGGGCGACCTGACCTGTTACATTGAAAACCACCTAACCAGCTAATACTTATGTTAACACAGACCAACACAGAGGAATAAAACCTAAAAACGACTCAATTGGAAAAACTATTCTGCAATCTACATGCTCTTTAAATATATCATAGAGATATTGGTAAACTGCACCAAGAAACAGAGGAGAACAAGGCCATTCACAAATCGTACTAACCTTGCTAGCTATACTTCATTTGCTATTGAAACTATGCAAACTGGTTGTTCCAAAGTTCGAGACCCCTCATTCCCCGCTGCAACAAAAGCATTGGAAACGTCTGCTCCAGCTCCTGTATATAAAATTCCAACTCATCAGAAAAAAGGGTCGAAAATGAATCTAAAAATAATTCAAGAAAATATTGCACTCACTCTGAATGCATTATTTGTTGATCAATTTGGCACTTCAACCACCAGTGCATATTCTGCTCACCTGGGACTTTCTCTCCACATTAACAGACACACAAACACAACAAACATTTGGACACTACATAGGACACAACCACAACTAAACATTTGCACACTACATAGGACACAACCACAACTAAACTGCACAGGACATTGATGCATACAACACTACACAGAACAAAACATTTATGGAGCGCTCCATAAGACATACAGTATGCTTGAGAGAGAAAGAAACCTGTAGATTCAAGAGAGAAAACAATTTGTGAGGCTACATAAAATCACTCAATGGCCTACAGCCTTTTTCTGGTTAACCAATTGAATAAACAAAGAGATAGAGAAACAAATTAGATTACCCTCTCTATGAATAATCCACTCCATCGCCCTCAGACTGCGAAAATTTTGATCACCTCCTCTTCGTTGGTGGAGCTGAATTTCCTTTCCTCCTCTCATTCTTTGTTCATCACCATCACCGATCCCACTCAGGAGTGCGCCAGTATATAATGAGTTTTAGGCTTGCTTTGCTTTTTTGGACCGTTGTGTTAAAATTTTGCTCAACCTAACCCATCTTTTAATTACTATTCATTAAACCGATCTTTTAATTACCAATCTTTTAACTCACTATTACTAATTACTATTTACAATTTACGATATTGCTCTAGTTTTTTTTTACCTGTTGGCTTTTTCAGTTCTCTTTTTTTAGTTCTTTGTTGGCAACCACAGTACTTCTGAAACGGTGTGCAATTATACATTCTTTACATGGGGCCGGCCATGTGTATATTCTAATTTGTGCAATTCAGCTGCACAAATAAAATAAAAAACCTGGAATAAGCAATTTGACCACATCGTGCACGTTATAATTTAGTTGACTTTTTTGGACAGCAGCGTGGTATTGTAATTTCTATTTATACATTACTTTTTATTAATATTTTTAAAAAGATAATTTTGTTAAAAATTAAATTGTGGTAAATATTTTTTGATTTGTTACGAGTTTTGAGATCACTGAACAGTCTAACTTGTAATTTTAGTTGCTTAGATCGAAAGAATTAATTACTCAAAATTTTTGGAAAGTTAATTATAAATATTTTAGTTATTTAAATCAATTGTAATATTATTCAAATTATTAAATTAAAATATAAATATATAAAAATATATTTTGATGATTGCTAAATAAAAATATATTGAGAGGTCGTTAAAGCAAGTGAACATGATCATTCTTAGATCCAAGTTGACTCCTTTCTTCGGGAGAGCATCCCGGACCTAGTTTTTCTCTTCTACAATGAGCCTTATCCAATTTCATATTGATGGTGGGTTTTGCACACCTAGTTCTCTGTTTCTTTCAATAATATTCCATAAACATCTCATATTTAATTTTTTTTTTTAATTTATTTAAATTAAATAATATTTTAATAAAATATTCTAATTAATAATCACTTTTAAATATTAAATGATATGAAATCGTTTTTTTAAAAATCTATTTAAATTAAATAATATTTTAATAAAATATTTTTAATTAATAATCATTTTTAAATATTAAATGATATGAAATGGGCACAACCAACACTAGGAATTGGGTCTACCATTTCTCTCAAATGCCCTCCCTGTTGTTGGCCATTATGGGATTCATTTAGTTGGTTCAATTGAGATTTGGTCAATTGGTTCTCCACCTAGATTTGCAATTAGGTTAGGTCCCAAATTGGTTCTCCACCTAGATTTGCAATTAGGTTAGGTCCCAACTCGGTGGTGGATATGCGGCTATGTAGTGATTTACGCATTGTATGTCTCATTTACTAATTGAAATGTGGCCCAAACCAAAAGTGTCTAGTTTCCCTCGTAAAACATTTCATTATTCACTTAGCATCTTGTTTCCTGGTAAAGCGCTCCATGATGCACTTAGTCAAATGCTCCATATAATGCTTGAGTCTTAGCCTCCAAGCTCCGTAGCTCCATATAAGGTTACCTCACTCACACCTTCTCAAGATAACATATTAATTTGTTTCTTTCTGAATGTCAGTCAGAATCTGGAGGGCATAGAGATATGAGGTGTTTCTGAGTAGCAAATTAATTTGTTTCTTTCTAAAATGTGGAGAGCATGGATATATGATGTGTTTTTGAGCTTCAGAGTGTTAGATGTCACGCGAGACTTCGTAGATCATTTCTACACAACCCTCACAAGTACCAAATGAATCTGTGTATTCCATGATGCCCATCAACTAAGAAAAGGGGAGGACATGAATACAACGATAAACCATGCCATTGAATGCAATATTTTCTCCCCACACTGCGCATCTTCTGTATGGTGTCTCAACTAAGTGTCCCAGGTGCATGGGAGGGTCATCCCTCTGTTTTACGAAGTAGCTCATGTTTTATTAGGAAGCTCATTTGCCAAGGAATTCCAACACCATAAGATATTGAAGGATGGAAAGGTTCTCTATGTCTAATTTGTCACGCTAGACTTTGGCTAGACATTAGAAAACAAAGCGATTAGCACGAAAACAACTATCCCAAAAAAACAACTAGCTCCTATCCATGAACATTATGGAAAACTAGAAAATCTAATTAAGTAACCCCATTAACACACATATATATAATGTTCAAATTGATTCATACAACTATGAAATCCAATCAATCAAAGTTGGATGGTTTTAGCTCGTAGTTTCACAAAAGGTGTAACACTGACACTTAGGTAAGATTGATATGTAATAGTATTAGCAGTTAGCATTGTGTCTCAGATTATTAAATTTCAAAAACTAGTCACGAGGTCACTAATTGGCTCATTACAAATATGTAAAGACAATAAAAACTTCATTAGCTTAATACATAACACTTAATACCTAATTTAAAAACAAATCCCATTCATAAGATTTACATAATGAGTCACTAACCCATTGTGGTTTACAATATCCTACACCACTATAAATAAATCTGTCTTCACTAACCAATTGTGTTGTACAATATCCTACACCACTATAAATAAATCTAACTTCAAAGGTAATTCACATACTTATCATATTCTCTTCGTGTTGCTCTATTGAAAGTTATCATATTATCCAATTTTCCAAGAATCATCCTGATAATCCTGAATTAATTTGGATACCAATGAGTGGAACATCTGTGATGGATATCGCGGAGCCTCGAGGTTGATAGGTGGACACACTACGAAAATAATGAATGAATTTCCATAAGGTACATGATGATTATTATAAAGTCTCCTCAATTCGATTCGCACAACAACTCCTCTGCCCATCTCCACGGACCTGGAATATTCTCCACCTTTCCAAGTTTTATATAATTGTAGGTCCGCTCCGCTTGTTTCAGTGTTGAGTATGAGTACGAATAACTCTAACTAATAGCCAACATAACTCTAACTAGTTAATTTAGCTTTCAAAATATAACTCTAACCAGCTAAGTTATGTTTCAAAATATAACTCTTAACTAACTAAATTTAGCTTTCAAAATCTAACTATTAACTAATTAGCTAATTTAGATTTCAAAAACTAACTCTAACTAATAGCTAATGACTTGACTTAATTATTTTTAAATTATAATATTTAAAAATATTAATGTTCATTTATTTTATATTAAAATTTATCATTTTTTTTAATTATCTTAAAATTATTTATGAATAGAGCTTAATTTCAAGGGTGTCAATAAAATTAAGCTCATGACCTCTCAAAAATAAATGTGCTTTAACTAAAATGACTCAACCAATTAAGCTAACCCTCAAAATATATATATAAGTACAAGGTTGTATCTTTCATATGAGGAACATACATATTTTGTTGATGTTGTAAACATTCATCATCTCACTTGTGGGAATTGAACCTTGGTGGAGAGGATTCCATTCCTACCTCCCAACCACCGAGGATACACATAATTAACAATATGTTAATGAAATATATAATGTATATTGATAGTAATTTCATTTTTTCTTTCTTTGATAGGTAAAGGATATACGGTGTAATGAATATAAACCCCAATGCACTAAAGTTATTTACCACACATACAAGGCCCTTGAGGATGGATCATAAGGCAATGACAAAATCAGAGAGATCCAGTGGATTTCCAAAGTGAGGTGTTTTTCCACATGTTGGACCTCGAAGATCCTGGATATGGCATTGAATTCACCCTGAGCGAGAGCACATTGGGGTAGTTACTCACCTATGAGCATTCATTCAATGGTAATTGAAATGGAAGTTATTAATCAATTATGCGATGTTTATGAAATGATTCAATGAATGTCCAAGGAATTTTTTTGTTGGTTTCATATTTTAGCTAGCATATATGTCTGAGTCTACCAATCTTGGTAAGTAACAGGAAAAAGGCTTTGTGTGTGTTGTAATCATCACTTTGCAATTTGAAGGACCAATTCCTAGCCTAGTCTCATTGGATTCGAAAATTATGCGCTATGTTCATCAATTATCATCCTAAACTCATCCCTATTGTAGACAAACAAATTATCTCTCCTTAGACTATGAGAAACCTCAGTTCTTAGAGTTTGGCACTACTCACGTATATCATCTCACTGAAAACAATTTCACAATTCCCAATTCTTTGTTTGGTTTTTGATACATCGAGTTAGTTTCTTTTGTGATAGTTAGTCACGTTCTTCACATCCACTCCCTTATGGATCCTCCCCCCTTTCACTCGAGTACTTTCTTATGTATCCAGACTCATCCTGTTGGCATCCCTCACTCCCCCCTACTCATTCCACGTCCCTTATTCCTTTGCATTATTTGTGCTCTTCCCAATGTGGCTTCAATGCCCATGACATGAGCTCATTCAAGAAGAGAGGTTGGGGGTTGTTATACGGGAAAATTTCCTCCTCATTAGCTCAGAGGAGAAAGGCAAGTTGACTGAAAGATTGACCAAGTTCACAGGCATATTTTCCAAGCTAACGCTCCCGAGGAACTATAAAGGTGCTTTATAAAGCTTCCTAGCCATGAATCAGGTGTGTTAGTCGACAGGGTAACTCTCTTTGTTTCCTTGGGGGCAACGTTAGTAAACTTTGGTGAGTTTCTGGAGGTCAAAGGAGTAGTCTGACCGAATAATATCCCTATATTCACTCATATGTCAACCCAAAAAGTAGCGAAACATCCATATTCAACCTTTTTGAGGATATTAGTATTCCTATCTGAGTCTAACAAATAGGGAAAGAGAAATAAAGCATGGAACCATCACATCTTTTTCCCAAAAGAACTCATGAAATAATTGGTAAGGATTATCTTCTCATACTATATATTTGAGGCTTGGGGCATTGTGAAAAGGGAGGAAAGTATTCAAAGGATTGCCTATTGATTATCGAAGATTTGCATTAGACACTGGTTCTTCAAGAGGTTAAGAAGAGAGAGAGAGAGAGAGAGAGAGAGAGAGAGAGAGAGAGAGAAGACTTGGAGGAGTAAGGGAAGCTTTATGCAACTGATGGTTGTAATCACTATTTCCAACCATTATTGTAGATCTATAGTTGTGTTATCTACTCCATGGCATTGGTATTGTGATTTATTTACGTGTTTATGCAACACTATTGGTTATGAGTAGCTTAGATATGTGTAGTTAGATATCCTTGTGTATTCTTGTATTGATTTTCAATGTTATATGTTGTGATATTACTGCTCATCTTGTCGATGTGCAGTTATTGATCTAGGAGGTAGCTGAGAGCTCTTCCGCTCTGCTACTTTGGGTTCTCTAGCAACACCAAACGAAGATCTGAGGTAACAATATTCCTTCTTACTTTTATTATCATTTCATTGATGTAGATATGTGCATGTATCTCTATTCTAGTTATAGCTACTCTGATCTATCTGCCAAGGACCCCGGGAAGATACTTCAGGGTATTTCCACCACAATCACCCATGAATTAATCCCTATAGCAGAATTGGCGATTCCACTAGGTACTATACTTAGTTCTTGATTTTCTCCTTGCAAGTTCCCAGATCTCTCTTTCTTCTAGACCCTCATGTACTTCTTGATTACCTTTCTAACCACTTAGGACTATTCAACAACCTTCTCATAGTGCTGATTTTTTGATCTGATCCCAACAATCCTTTTTTAGAGCTTTTTCCACACTAATCCACCCTAGCAGTGAAAGAAATGCTTTATAAAGCAATGTTTCCTTGCAAACAGAGTGTTAGTGTAGCCACTAACTCTTTGAGTCCTCTTCTGAAGTGCATTAGCCAGCCAAATCTTAATAAATAGGAAATTTTGTGAACTCCTGGGTTGGGGAAGCTGCATGTAGGCTGATCAAGGATCTGCAATTGTGCATGCTTGTTTGGTTGCCTGTTTCCTGAACATCTTTTCTTTTCAGGAAAATAGCTTTACTGCTTATGTTTTTCACAAAAAGGAAAATGCAAAATTTTTAGAGTTTTTCTGCTTAGTTGGTTAGATTCTGCATTTATTTGTTTTAAAAGTTGTTGGAGAACATTGCATGTTTATATTTTTATGAAGTAGGAAGATTCTCTCCGTGGACAAAGACAATCAATGTAGCGCAAGAGAGAGGGTCTAGCCACAAACAAGAAAATTTGACATAAGTTCCCTTAGATTGAAAATGGATGAGATCCTACCTCTTGTATCGCTTATCCCTGTTTCATGAATTTCTTGTGTCTTTGCTTGATCCAGGTGGATGTTGGTGGCCACCCACCTATCCCATTTGGACCCCCACAATTGTCTCTTCAGCATTTTCAGTTTCATTAATTGTAGCACAACTTACTATTTTTAGCAGTTTTTCGGGACCTGAACTTCCGGAGCCGTTTTGAGGCCCTAAACG